>ML782493.1:484381-510311 GCA_009831015.1 Picea engelmannii | reverse complement strand
CCCCCCCCCCCCCCCCCGCCACCCCCCCTCTCATTAAAGTTCGGATGGTGATGGGGGGTCCAGAAATTTTCTCATTCGTTGAATAAATTTGATGTGATGTATGAAGGTATGCATGGGATTTAATGGATTTAAGGGTGGGTAGACTTAGGATAATGTTTTAGTTTTTGTTTTGAATTTTGTATGTTTTATTTTTTATTTAGTTTACGTTTTCTTGTTTTATTGTTTTATATGTTTTTTGTTTTATTATGTTTTGTTTTTTATATTTTGTTTTTTATATATGTTTTATTATATGTGTTTTATTATATGTTTGTTTAAGTTTTATTTTGTTTTGTTTTATTTAATGTTTTTTATTTTAATATTTGTTTTAAATATTAATTAATAAAACATTAACCTAATTTATTAATTAATCAATTAATTAATTAATAAATTTTAACAAGATTTAACCTAGGTTATTTAACTAATTATACTAACATTATTAAGTAATCTAACTAACTTATTTGATTTTTCCTTTTATCCTAAGTTCATTTATTCGTGAAAGGGTGGCGGGAAAATGGAGGATGATGTCAACGAGGCAAAAGGACAAGGGAGTGAGGACGCAACATGGATGAAGGATGCAGCAGGGTGATGGGGGATCGAGCAAAATGAATGGAGGGGAGAAATGGGATCAACCGAGCCAAACTTCGTCATCACAAGAGAAACGCCAAATCAACAGTCGAAGAATCGAGTTACCTATGATTATAGGTCCCCAACAAGTAGTAAGGTGATGAATGCTCTTGCCTCAACCCAAGCTTTGATGTTAAATCATATATCATTTTGTTCTGAAAGTGACTGCCATGGTCAGTGATAATCTCCTTTGGGATGTCGAACCTTGTTATTATCTAGTTAAACAAAAAGAGAGTTGTTGTTTCTCCATCATCTTTGAACATTGGTATAGCTTCAACCCACTTTGTGAAGTAGTCTAATGCTACAATGATGTAATGATGCCCCCTGGCTGAATGGGGGTGGCATGTAGTATAATAAATCCCCCACTTTGTGAAGGGGCCAACTGTAATGACAGGAAACATAGAAGCAGGGTGTGCCCTCATCTTCTAAGAGAAGATCTGACACGGGTGGCACTTCTTGACAGATTCAATGCAATCCTTGATTAACGTCAGCCAATAGTAACTGGATCGTATAATATTTTGGGTTGTTGCCAACCCAGACAAATGACCACCACATGCTCCAGTGTGGTAGTCATTAAGAACGAGTTTCTCTTCTTCATGAGTGAGGCACCGACGAAGGATGCAATCTACACCTCGACGATACAAAGTGCCTTCGAGTATGAGATAGTTTTTTTCCTGATGACGTATATATTGACACTCATTGTGAGAAGTAGAGGTGGGGCACTTCAAAGTCTAGAGATATACTAGTATATCTCCATACTAGGGGTCCAAAGATGAAATCAGAAAAAGATCTCCTTTAATTGGTGATTCTTCAGGCGTAACATCACCTGTCTCGACCAAAACTTTCGAGATAAGTTCCGCAAAGACCAATGAATTTTTAGATTTCGCAAAAACAAAATCCAAGTCAAATTCCTGGAGGATAACAGTCCATCTACTGATATTTCTGTCAATTACACATTGTGTCAACACGTATTGGAATAGATTCACAATGACAATGACGGTGGTCTTGCGAAACACGATATAGTGAAAGAATCGTTGGACAACATGTACTGCTGCCAACGCAAGTTTTTCAACATGGGAGTAGTTGAGTTCTGGTCCAACTAGGCCTTGGTTCAGCTAATAAATGACATGTTCTTCAAGAAAATCATCCTCTTGAACCAAGACCAGCACGATGGTTGACTCTGTCGTGACCAAATACAATAATAAATCTTTATTATAATTGGGTGGTCGAAGTAGAGGGGCAGATGTGAGGGCGTGTTTCAATGCTTCAAAAGAGCATTGAACAGCTTCGTCCCAATGAAAAGGGACTCCCTTCTTCAATAGATGCATAAACCCTTTGGTGATCTCGGCATAGTTTGCAATAAAACGCCGAAGAAAATTGGCTTTTCCCTGTAAACTCTGAAGCTGAGGGACTGTTCACGGGGGAGGCACTTGAACTATCACCTCAACCTTTAGAGGATTGACCATGATCCCTGTTGTTGAAACTATAAAACCTAAAAGACAACCCAACGTCACACAAAAGTTGCATCTGCTAGGATTCAAGAAAATTTGGTAGTAGCGACTTTGCTCAAAGATAAATCGGAGGTGTGTGGGATGATCAGCTCTCTTACGAGATCGTGATGCTAGATCATCGAGATAAGCCTCGAGTATATGTTTGATATCATGGAAAGAAAAATACATGGCATGTTGAAAAGTGGCTCCAGCATTCTTCAGGCCAAAAGGCATCTTTCGATAAGCAAATGTACCCCATGGAAAAATAAAATTTGTTTTATGTTGGTCTTCGGGCTTAATCTGTATCTGATTATATCTTGAAAAACCATCTATGAAAGAAAATACCTCACAGCCTGCACATTCATCAACGATATCGTCAATGAGTGGGGTGGGGAAATTATCCTTTGGGAAGGCCTTGTTCAAATCATGAAAGTTTGTACATACATGAAACATACCTTGCTTTTTGTTGCCCGGAACGGGATTTGACACCCATTGTGTCAATTGAACAGGGTAGATGAAACCAGCTTTGAGGAGTTTCTCTACCTTAACCTTAATAGTTGTTTCTTTCCGAGGATTAACTGGACGAAGCTTTTGTCAAACCGGCTTGGTGTCAGGATAAGTCGTTATTTCATGTTCGACGATCCTTGGATCTATGCCTGGCATTTCCTCGTAAGACCAGGAAAAAACATTGCGGAATTCCTTAAATAAATCTATATAGATCTAAATCTCTTCGGGGGAGCAGTCCACTCCGACGAAGACATTCTCCATGATGCCAGGGGTTCTGCAGATGTTGATAGGTATCATTTTAGTGATGGTTTCCATATTACCCTCGGTGTAAACTGCGTGTGTAGCCAGAGGATTAATAGGACAAAGCCTATATCTAGTCATAGTCAACATGAATTCACCTGCCTCTATTCTTCCTAACTACGGGAGAAAATAAGATCTGTGATGGAGATGATCCTAGGGTCTGTCTGGACCAGTCAATGCCTCTATAATTGCCTCGTCAGAGGGAAATACCAAGTCTAAGGAATCAGTAGTGGTGGGGGAACCTTGAGCCCAAATAGGCTCTAGAACTGGATCTAACTTCTGTGCGGGAGTCGGATTAGGGCCGACCGAAGCTTGCTGGACAATAGAGTATGTAACTTCTGCCACAGACAAAGGCATGGACATGCCATGATGCCCTGTCCCTTCCATTGTGGCTGATGGGGAAGGAAGAGTCCACGGATCATTAAAGTAAGTCATGTGGAACAACGTCACTTGAAAGATTTCAGCCTTAGGCTGGTCAGGGACTGTCAATATCATATTGATATCGTTGGAAGGAGGTGGGTAATTGAAATTACCCATGAGAGGCGGGCATAAACCAATCCCCACGTTGACAATGCTGACCTGTGGATTATCAATCAATGGGACCATGGATGCCCTCGATGAAGGGTCAGGCCTAGAGAAGGACAATTGATCAATGGTCATGATTTCACCCTCATGTGGGAACAACAAGACCCGAAAAACTGTGGCAACCACTGCGTGCATTTCATATGTCCAACTCCTTCCTAATAATAGATTGTAGTCGAGAGGTGCATCGACCACTTCAACTTCGACGCACATGGTCTTCCCTCCCAACTGCATGGGGAAAGAAGGGATGATTCCATGTGGTCTGAAAGAACAACCGTCAAAAGTAGTAAGAAGAGTAGGTGACGGAGACAAAATGGGTTGGCCAATGGCCTTCCAACATGCCAATGACATCACGCATGTCAAGGCACCCTCATCAACCATCGTGCGGGAAATGTTTCATGTAGAATATTTTTTGGGGTGAGCCACTACTATCTGAAATGCAACATGGTATGGGAGACGAGGTTTCAAGTCAATTGTATCAAGCATGATTGTTCCCAGATTATAGGTCTCGGCGGATCCTAAGGCAACTAGCAAGGCCTTTATCTGCAAAGGGCAGCTCTGGAGGACCTCTAAAGCAGACATCGCGCAGGGGGTTTGTGACAAATCCTCCACCACAGAGTAATTCTAGATGACCCTTTCATTTAGGTTATGCTAATCTTTCTCAAATTCCCCTTTCGAGATGTGTGTCATTGTTTCACCCATCATCTTCTCAATCTGGAGACGAACAGATGGGTTTTCGGCTTCTTTTCCCTTTTCAGCAGTGTTTGGCATTCCTTAATCGTGTTCCCTAGTAGCTATGTGAGCGTCACCTTTCAACATATAACATTTGTAGTTGAGGGATTAATAGAAGACGGAGGGGGTCCTTGACTGCCCCCATCCGTGCTCGAAGAGGCTTGAGTCAAATTTTTCCCATGTGGAAATGGGTTCATTAACACAACAGGTTGCTACTGCGCCAATAACTTTTGGGCCACCGCGAGCCGAGGGCACGGGTGGGTCGGATGGTCTTTCGCACAAAAGGTTACACATATACTTCGAATTCTTTTTCTCTATGTTTCCCCCTCCAACATTATTGGTGGGTTTCTTATCCCCCTTACCCTTCTTTTGTTATTTCTTCTTCCCTTTACGATACTGGTTGGCCTTCGGGTTTGTCGACTACACACTGTGTACATCTGATTTCTGAGTAGGGGGAACAACCGAACTAGAGGTTTGGTTGGCCATTGTCTATTGTATTGACAATTGTTGCAATTGATTTGAAAACTGATCAGCGGGCTTCACTTGTCTTGAACCAACAATACCATTGGCATGTGGTCCATACTTATGTCTGGTCTTGTCAAGTATAGACTACGTTGCATCTAGAAAAACTTCGTAGAGTAAACCAGACTGAGAGTATATTAATTCAAGTTGTTGAGATCTCATTATCGCTTCTCCCTCTTAAAACACTCCCGATGTTGCAACGTCCTTGGATAACTGAGGTACCAAAGACTTAAGGAACCACTCTAGTAGGAAAGATGGTGGGACTGGTACTTTTATCAAACTCTTCCGGCACTGCCATTCTTGGATGTGATCCAAGATATGATCAGATTTTGTTTGCTCAAAGTCGGCCAACAACTCAATGTCAGCATCCTATCTCACTGGTAATTTAAAATGGTTTAAGAAAACCATTGCCAATTCTCCAAAAATAGAGTATCTTGAGCGATCAAGCTCGATGTACCATTTCACGACACCCCCGATAAGAGTGTGTTGAAACAGACGTAACTGGATGGAGTCATCTCTCAATGAGTTGGATGATCACAATAGGTGGAAGGTGGTCACATGATCGCCTGGATCTTCATTAGGCTTACCTTTGAACTTTTGAATGTCCAAGGGAAATGTGGTCGACATTGGAGTCCAACGTAGATCATAATAGATTGGGTCATTTAACAATCTTGACAAGTCTGGCAAATGCAAAGTTTCCAAAAATGATAGTTTAGGCTGTTGACTATGTACAGGGAAAAAGTGGCTTGGAATTTGACTGGCACCAGGTTTCCAGGAAAAGTTAGGCTATTGACCAGGGTTCTGGTAAAAACCATGGCCTTGGCCAACATTCAGATACTACGCTTGTTGAGACGTCATCGACTAACTCCCATAGTAGGAAGTTGAGGGATGGGAAGGGATGGCTCCCAACATTATGTTCCAAGGATTCTGGAAAGGGTTGTCCCCTGCTGATCCTACGGGCATAGGTACTGAGCCTTTCTCGAGGTTCCATTGACCATGGAAGGGGTTTCCCCTGGTCGACATCCATGGCAAGGGAACTGATCCCTGCCACGGATTCTAGGGTCCTTGTGAGGAGGGGACTCCTGTGTGTTCCCCCTGTGTAGGAATAGTACCCTACACAGGATTTTGTTGTCCAAAACCAGGGTTTCCCCCAGCTGAGATGAAAGTTGACGAGAACGTGTTGTTACCAATCGCGTCGAACAAAGAGAATGACAAAGAACCCATCGAAATGGTGTTGGAAGAAGGTCCTTGACTACCTGATTTGAAAAAGATATGATTCATGTTCGGCTAGACGAGTTGTTGAGAAGAACCACCGAGCGAGGGGACAATAGAGGTATGTGACCCCCACTGTAAGGGAAAGTGTTATAGGGGGCTGAGGTGCCCCCCATGGACCCTTGAAGAGGAGCATTCGAGCTCCTTGCCCCCAAACCCATGGTCTATAGGGTGGAGTAGGAGAGGAATGAGTTTGTATCAAAACCAGGCATCATGTATGAAAATGGAGGGCCTGTCACACTCTGTGTGAATAGAGCAGTGATCACTGCCATATTAAAAATCGGACCACTTCCCGAGGTAGAGGCGGTCGAGACCATAGTGGTCTGGACCTAAAAAGGTGAGTTAGGAGGCAGAACTCCCCCAGTCATGGAATCCGTAGGGGGATTATGAGGACTCCCTGATGAAGTAGTAGCATTTTCTTCCATCGATGTTTGCAAAACTATCTGATGCTCGTGATGAGTTACCCTTGGAGGGACAACTTGTATCAAAATGGGTGCCGACAAGTCAGTGATTGGAGGGTTATATGGCATGAGAGCTTCCACTACGAGGTCAAAAATGGTAGGCTCATACGGATTCAAATGTTCTCCTCACGAAGATGGTTTAGGCATAGTTTCTTGTGGCCCAATCACCTCAAAAGACCCTTGCTGGTCTAGTCTTCGCCTTAGCAGTGGCGGGGGTGGCTCCAAATTAACCGATGACAGGCTCAAAATCCTTCACAACTGGAAAAGCTCTTAATCTTCCACTTTGTGAGAATATCAATGACACACTAGGTATTTTATTAACGTTGAAAACCAACACACACTAGAAAAGTTCCTATGAGATAAAGCAAGCAAACCACTAACTAATTGGAAGAACAGTTACACCAACCAACACTAGAGCAACTTACCAGTGCAAGTGAAACTCGAACATGGAAGCACCCTCTAAGTATACCCTACAAATAATTTCTCGATGTCTACCCTAGGTACCACAGTATACCCCCGTAGTCACATGTGTAAGTCCCTAAAATAAAGGCAACTAGGTTACCAGCTTGCGAATAGTCACCGGGCAGGTACAATTGACAGTCGGGTGGACCACAATGAGCAGGGTATCAAGCCTGAAATCTATCGAGGGTATCGAAAGCAAGTGTTCTGGAAGATGACTGAGGACCTCGAACAGATTTGAGACCCACGAAGCTCTGTGGCAAATGCAACCAAAAAAATCCCAAGACAAGTCCTTTATATGTGTTCCCCACTACTCTTGGTCCGGCTTTGGAGGGGTTATCTCTGCTACCTTTCCGCACTCGTGTTTAGCCCCTGTGTTAGAAGGGGTCCCGTATAAATTTCACGTTTACTAGACTTTTTACACTCCTTGGCACTGACTCCTATGTTTGTTTTTAAAGCCTTGAAGAGTTTCCTCTCCAACCTAAATCGAGGCTCTAGCCTAGACTAGTTGATGGACCCTACAAACACAAAGTTTAGTAAATTTTAATTTACCGTTAATTTTAAGTGGCTTGTTTGAAGTCAAGGAAGTGGTAATGAAACTAGTGGTGTGTTTTAAGAGACGAAAGAGAAGAGCATTAAATGAAACTGAAAGAAAAACTACTTCTTTTTGACAAATAAAGATTTGCGATTTTTAACTCTTTAACCAACTTTTCAAACTAACTTGTTCTAAGGTCTTTTAAACAAAAACCAGGAAACAATATTTCGTTCAACTAAGAGCTACTTAATGTTCTAAGTGTTTAGTAAAGAACTTAAGAAAAACACTCTTTTTTCCTGACAAGCAATGTAACTAACCTAACTACTTAACCAAATAATGAAATGGAATATTTTTCTATTTTTTTTTTGTTTATGATTCAAATAAGAAACTTGAAAATAAATTCTTTTATTTTCCTTTAAAGAAATCAAAAGGGGAAAAAGTGAAGACAAGACAAGACCAAAAACTAACTTCTATTCCATTGCGAATCGCAGGGAGTTACTGAGAAAACCAAACAGGCTGATCAGAAAAGACTCACTAACTGGTCCAAAACCCTTTCAATAAAGACACAAGAAATCTTTTTAAAGAATAAAGAAACTGACGTCAAACCCAGGCTAAAGACTATAACAATAGAGACTAGTATTAGATCAAGAAACCCCCGAGAATTATGACTTCAAAGAGGGAAGAGGTTGACTGCCTCTTCTTACTGAAACAATTTTCTGACATAGGCACACTACTGACACTTAAGTAGCCTGCGTATGTACGCGAGCTGTGTAAAGGTAGGGTGCGTATGTACACGTTCAGACCCACTACAGGCCGCATACACCTCTGTAACTTCTTGAAAAAGAAAACTAACAGTCAAGCTAACAAGGCAGGGAATATTGGTATGGCAGACTAGAATCCCTTAAAGACTCAACAATTTATAGAAAAACTCAAAAAGGTAATCAAAACAATTAAAACGCCCAAAGACTATCCCCTAAAAACCCTAGAGGTTTCCCCAGTATGGTCGCCAATTCTGCTATAGTGGAAAAACCCCCTATGGACTACACTAGGGTTCAACATGTAGGCAGATCTAGCCATCTAAAAGTCTCCTACTCTTTAGACTACCTCGACAATACCCCACATTCATGCATAAAATACAAAGTAAAGGGATCCAGTAACTCTACCTTAAACTACGCGTCTGGTGTCGATCCTTTTGCGTTCGGTTGCTCCTTGAATACAAGTCTCCTCCCAAGGTTGATCTACATTCACAACAAGACAAACAAGAAACTATGAACATGTGTTTCATATATGAATTAGTGGGTTAGATGTCATAATAAAATGTAAATCAAACATAAATATTGAACACATCATATGGCAGGACAGAAAAAGTACTTATTCTATTAGAATCACAAAGTTTACTTACAATGAGATCAGTGACTACTCCTCGAACCTGGTCCAGGATCCTCTTCACCAAGCTCCAACTGCTTCCACATATATTTCTCCTCTTACAATTGATCCAAGTGGATATCGGTGGCCACCCACCTTTTCCAAATGGCTCAAAACGGCTTTCTGGCAATTTTGGCAATTTACTATTTTTAGCAGGTTTTAATTTCCGAGGCTATTTTGAGGGCCCAAATGAAGTTTTTTTGAGATCGAGGTTCTAAATGATAGCCAAAGGCATAATTGAGCCCCAAAAATGAATCTCCTTAGTGATACCTTTCCAATGATCTATCACATGCCTAAAACAGAGATCGTATGCAAAAGTTACGACAACGGGAAGTTGATGCACTCACTTACCCAAACGGGGCCCACATGACTTTTGGCGCTTCATCTCCCAGAGTTAGGTTTTTGGATGTCTAGGGTTTTTGGAATTCTTGCTTATTGTAAAAAGGCCTTTAGAGCCTCATTGTAATCATTTTCTTGAGAATGCGAGTAACCGTCACATCTCTTCTAAGAGATAAGCTGCCACCATTCTAGCGAGTCTTCCACTCTGTATTTTTACAGTCTCTGTACATTTCTTTCATTAATAGAAATTGTGTATTACTGTATATCTATGTTTATGGTTGTATCTCCGATACATTTCTGTTATATTACTGAATATCTTCGATATCTCAGTGCATTTATTTATTATATCTCCGATCTCATTTCGTGCCGAAAATAATCCGGATCAACAATTCTCTCTGGGGAAATGGCATAGGCTTATGAATGAGGAAAAAGGAAAGAATAGGGAATTCTGGCTCAAAAATCACAAGGTGGCTACAAATTCTTGGGGCAAGGAGGGGATGTGAAACGGGCAGAGTTTCATTGTTCTTATGCTTCTCTTTGGAATGAGACCCCAACACTCCTTTTATATGGGAAAAGTATGGTTATTCGGTTGGGTGACATGCTATAGGCGGTGAACTGGTTAGGAAACCACCCAATAGCCCGTAATCTCAACGAATTCCATGCAACTTTTTTATTTTTGCAACTTTTGTGAGCATACACGGGTTGTAATGGTGTAGCTAGCATACGTATGCGAGATGTAGTGGTGCAACAAGCATGTGTACGTGGGCAGTAGTGGAGCAGGGTGCGTACATCTTAAAAAAAAATGGTCTTAAGAAGAGTTGTTCATTGATGGCTTGGAAAAAATAGCAAGTAAGATAGCCTGATGCCAGGTATGCATGTATGGTGCAATTTAGGGTTATAACAGCGGGATCTATCTTTAATTCACCATTCCTTACAATGTAACCCAAATATATTGTTTAATTTTAATGCTTAGCTCAAGCACACGTAGTTTCTTTCAATTTAACATGAAGTTGAACCATAAACAATGCAACAATACTATATCCAATAGTTGCAGTAACCAAGATCACAAGAAGCATACCCATGCACAAGACCACAAGAAGTTATTCTGGGAAAACCCTTCTCAATCAAGGTAAAAACCCATCAATCTTTTGCTATAGAGTCAAGAGAAGATCCCCCACATCATAAACCCTAAAGAGCACAAGAGGGTGCTTCTATGACCTATAAAACTTGCACATAAGATGAGTGTGCACTTCAGCCATACAAGTAGCTTGAGAGAATGTTACAATGAAGTGTGAGTGAGTGATCCACAATGGGGATCTACTCTCTTATATCTACAAGACCTGCTCAAGCACATGTAGTTTCTTTCAATTTAGCATGAACTTGAACCATAAACAATGTAGCAATACTATATACAATAGTTGTACTAACCGAGATCACAAGAAGAAAAACCATGCCCAAGAACACAAGAATTTATCTTGGGAAAACCATTCTCAATCAAGGGAAAAACCCAACAATCCTTTGCTATAGAGTCAAGAGAAGATCCCCCACACCATAAACCCTAGATCACGCAAGAGGATGCTTCTATGGCCTATAAAACTTGCACATAAGAGGAGTTTGCACTTCATTCGTACAAGTAGCTTGAGAGAATGTTACAATGAAGTGTGAGTGAGTGATCCAGAATGGAGATCTACTCTCTTATATATACAAGACCTAACTCATCAATAGATGTGTCTATTGGCACAATAGGGCCGACTTGTACTACTCAAAAATATAATTAATATTTTACCAAATATTAATTATCTTTACATGGTGGGGCCGACTTGCACCCTTTACACATTTATGGCTACACAATAAATATTACTCTTAAACAATATAGCAAGGATCTCTCACATCCTCTAGTGCTCCTCCACTAGGGACATGTTAACCTATGCTCGGCCACAGAGATGTCACTCTCAATAGATCAACACAACTAAGTCCATAGGAGTATCATCTGGAAAGCCATTTCAAGTTAACTGACACAAACGCGCCTCCCAGGGCATGCCTGCTCCCACCAGGACCTTATCTTCCCTAGGCCCGAAGAGCTAGAATGCCCTTCAAAACCCCTTTCGGGACTTTTTCACCCACAGAATGCTCTTTGTGACCTCCCTCCTTGAAATCGGGAATTCGGACCTCGCTAGATCGCGATTCCTTCAACCACGGGATCGGGTCTCATAGATCCCCGAAACTCGATGAGTATTCACCCACGTGCATTCTTACTCTTGTGGAGAAAATGGTACTCACACTGTCGTGATCCCCTGCTCTCACGGATCCCTGACTCTCGATTAGCGATGGCGCCTCTGCACTCTTTAGCCCCTCCGGCTAACTCTTTTTACATGCGACCTGTTGGTTCCGAGACCACGGCCCTTTTCCCCTATCGGAATTTCGGACTTCGCGAGTTTGAATTGCGAAGAACTCACACCCTTGAGATCTTCGATCCCCGACTTTCGATGCCACCTGACGTCGAATCACGGCAAGGCTTGGCCTTCCGATGCCTATCCTCCACTGCGGGCCTTAACCCTGTCGGGAAATCGCGTATCGGGCTATCGCGATTTTCATGGTCGATGTTCGCGGGACTTTCAATTCCCCGAACCCTGATAGAAACTGCCAACTATCCTCTGCTCGGCACCAAGACCCACACTCTGGTAGTGATCGGGAAATCGCAAGTTGGAGTTTCGTGATTTCAAATGCGCTGTTTCATGGGATCTCCAAAACTCCGAATCCCGAAGCGCGATGACACCTGTCTCCTATCCCACCTTCCGGGGCCCACAACTTTAATTGTCAGGATATCATGTTTCGCGATATCGCGGTTTCTGGTGCGACGGTTCCCTTGTCCTCAGAAACCCCGAAATGCCGAACTCCAATTCCCATGAATCTTCGGACACGTGGCCTGACGATGAATAGTTCCGATCTCGTCGAGAAATCGTGGATCGCGATTTCTTCCTGTGAGAGTTTTACACCTCTGGAAACTCCGATTCTCCGATGAGCCGAATCCCAATGACTTCCTGGCTCCTCCCCTGCACTCTAAGGCTTAAACCATGCACATCTCCTCGGTATCTAGCGACTGATGGGATTTCTCTGTTTCCCTTGGCGAATCCTGACCGTTGATTCCTCCTCTTTGAAGTTTTCTCGCGAATGGCTAAGTGTTCATTCCCCAAACTTGCTCTCCAACACCTACGCTTGCAACTCTTGCCTGAGATTTCTTCGGCACGGATCTCCGGTGCTACCCTGTAATGATTATCACGAAGGTGCTACACCTCCTGAGCTTTTCCACTCTAACTCTTTCAGAGGAATTTGCGCGCACTCCTTGCACTCAACATTCAACAACTTCCCAAGTGTTGAATCCTTCCGACTCTGCGCAACTCCTGCAGCAGCAGTCTTTGATTTCCTTTGCTCAGGTTTACAACTGAGACTTCTTCTTCATCCTGCGCACTCCTTGCATGGCTTCAACAACCCACTTCCTCTTCTGGACGAATGAGAACAAAAGTTAAACTACTGAGCCTCATCAACACACTCTTTGCGGATGAATTTGACTGCACACCTTGCAGGAATCTCCTGGCTCAGATAGAGAAACAATTGAAACTCATTCTCTTTCAGACTTCAGGTTAAACCATGAAATCGCATGCACAACATATATAAAGAAAATGCATAACAAGGAAGCAAACATTCATGAGCACATAAATCATATACACAGAGAAACAACACAAACCATGAGCTTGAATCAAAGCTTCCTTCTATTAATTCAAATGCCTGTACATGGGTGTTCTTCATACAACATTCTCTGCTTTCTCTTCTCTTCTGAATGCTGGCTAATGTTACAATTGTACAATGAGGGTGTCTATATCCGTTTTCCCTCTTTCCATCTAAAACTGTCTAATCTGGAAATAAATCCTATCTACCTGCATTAAATCTATTAATTGCCTCCTATCTACTTCAGACAAGAGCGTATGGCTCGAGGTCTGATACAATATACAAAAGGCGCTCCTTCATAAAGGATTCATTAAAGACTTATGCTACAATCCCAAAGCACTTTCAAAAATTTTGGATTTGTCCATCCAACTGATCTCCGCTTGATGTGTTGGCTCGCTTGTTGAGTTGGCGATGCTCCTGCATCATACTCCTCGGCTTGAAAACTTTCATGGGCTCCTGTCCATGAGCTCTTTCACGGTCTGTCCATGATTTTGAATCACTGTTTCTATCTCCCAGCTGGCATCTTCCATTGGATGATTCTTCCACTTGACCAGATACTCGAAGTATTCTTTCCTCCTGGTCTTTTTACCTACTCGCTTGTCTAGTATGTACTCCATCTGCGGCTTTTCTGCAATCGGCATCTGCTTCTGCCACTGGACTTCTGGCTTCTCATCACTTCCATATCCTGCTTCCTCAGTCTTATATGGATATAAGTCTGAGACATTGAATGTCAGAGATATTCCGATCTCATCCGGCAACTCAATCTCATAAGCATTTTCTCCCAACTTCTTCAGGACTCTGCATGGCCCAATTTTCTTCATTTTCAGCTTGTTGGATGTTCCCCTTGGGAACCTTTCCTTCCTTAGATGTGCCAGAACTAGATCACCAACTTCGAATTGAAGTTCTCTCCGATGCTGATCCGCTCTGCGCTTATATTCTTGGTTTGATTCCAACAATCGCTCCTTCACCCTGCTGTGAAGTTATTCCATCGCTTCTGCGAATTCTTCAGCACTTGCACTCTTAGTCATTATCTGCTCTGAATCTCTCAGTTTAGATGCTCCTCTTGGCTACCTTCCATATACAATCTCAAATGGAATTTTTCCTATGCTTCTGTTCACTGAGTCGTTGTAAGCAAACTCTGCCTATGGAAAAACATTTTCCCAGCTGCTATGGTGCTCTGTCACCAGGCTTCTTAATAAATCTCCCAGACTTCTATTTACCACCTTTGTTTTCCCATCCGTCTGTGGATGATAGGTAGAACTAAACATCAAGTTAGTTCCCATATTTTTCTAGAGTGTCCTCCAGAAATGTCCAATGAATTTTGTATCCCTGTCCGATACTATGCTTCTGGGTAAACCATGAAGTCTAACGATCTCCTTGAAGAACAAATTTGCAATATGAGTCACATCGCTGGTCTTCTGGCATGGAATAAAATGTGCCATTTTGGAAAACCTGTCAACCACTACAAAGATTGAATCATGTCCTCTTTGCGTCCTAGGCAATCCCAATACGAAATCCATGTTGATTTCATCCCACGGCCTCTCAGGTATGGGTAATGATTGATAGAATCCCGCATTCTTCTTTCTACCCTTCGAATGCTGGCAAATTCTGCACCTGTCAACAAATTTCTTGACATCTATTCGCATATTCAGCCAAAAGTATTCTTCGCTCAGCTTTGAAAATGTCTTGTCATGGCCAAAATGCCCTGCTAATCCACCACTATGCTTTTCTTTTAGCAGATTCTCCCTCATGGAGCAATTCAGAATGCATAACTGATTTCCTCTGAACAACAGTCCATTTTGGATCATGTAATCTATCCATGGGCTTCTGTCGCTAAGAACTGGATTCTCAGCTACTTCATACGCCTCTGCAAAATCTACATCACCTGCATACATGTCCCTAAGATTCTCAAAACCCAATGTTTTGACTCGGAACTCCTGCAGCAACAAACACTTCCTGCTCAAAGCATCAGCCACTTTGTTAGCAGTACCTGAAATGTGTTTAATTACAAATGTAAAATTCTGCATATACTCTACCCATTTAGCATGTTTCTGATTCAACTTCTCCTGTTGAGTCACAAACTGTAATGCATGATTATCACTATACAAAACAAATTCTTTTGGGATTAAGTAATGCCTCCACTTCTTCAACGCCTGTATGATAGCATAAAATTCTTTATCATACGTGGAGTACTTCACCTTTGCCTCATCCAGCTTCTCACTAAAATATGCAATTGGTCTGTCCTCCTGGCTCAAGACCGCTCCTATGGCAAAGCCACTTGCATCACATTTCACCTGGAACACTTTCGTAAAATATTGCAACACTAAAACCGGTTGTTTTGTGATCTTCTGCTTCAACAAATTGAAGCTCTTCTCCGCCTCTTCAGTCCAATGAAAATTTTTATGTCTTTTCTTGACAGTATCCATCATTTCTGCGCTAATTCCACTGAAATTCCTGATGAATTTCCAATAGAAACTAGCCAAACCATGAAAACTTCTCACCTAGAAAACATTTCTCGGTGATTGCCAATTTTTAATCACCTCCACTTTACTTGGATCCATCTTCAATTCATTTGTCAATATGACAAATCCCAAGTAAATGAGCTCTGTCTTCATAAATGAAGATTTCCTCATGTTGATCAACAGCTTCTCTTACTGTAGCTTCCTCATTACTGCAGCTAAAGGCTTCAAATACTCTCCTTTCGTTTTGCTGAAAATCAATATGTCATCTAAATAAACAATGACAAACTTACCAATGAATTCCTTCAGCACTTCATTCATTAGCCTCATGAATGTACTCGGTGCATTCGTCAAGCCAAGCGGAATGACTAACCATTCATACAACCCTTCGTTGGTTTTGAAGGTTGTCTTCCACTCATCACCTTCCCTCATGCGAATCTGATGGTATCCGCTTTTCAAATCAACCTTTGAAAAAAATTTGGCTCCACTTAAACAGTCCATCAAGTCATCCATCTGCGGCAATGGAAACCTGTACCTGATGGTTATCTTGTTAATGGCTCTGGAATCAGTGCACATTCTCCAACCTCCATCTTTCTTTGGACTCAATACTGTTGGAACGACACATGGACTTAAACTTTCTCTAATCAGTCCTTTATCCAGCAGTTCATGTACCTGCCTTTTGACTTCTTCGTTCTCCTGAGGTGTCAACCTGTACGCGGACTTATTCGGTAAACTAGCTCCTGGTGTGAGGTCTATATGATAGCTCACACTCCTCATCGGCGGCAACGAATGGGGTAATTCATCTACCACTATATCAGCGAACTCCTCCAACAGTTCCTGAATTTCTTCCTGCAAGTCATCCACTCTTGTGCTAGTCAAAACAACTTTCGGTTTCCTGACCACAAAGAATTGTGGATCTTCCTTCCTCTTTACTTCTGCCAGAAGTTCCTTCCCACTCATGAGAAGTATGGTATTTCTCGGTTCTGGTTTTACTTCTTTATATTTAATTGGAAGTAGCATATGTGTTCTTCCATTCTTTTCTAAAGTATACGTATTCATTTCTCCATCATGAACTACGTTTCTGTCATATTGCCATGGTCTGCCTAGCAATAAATGACATACATCCATAGGAACAACATCACAGAGTATTTTATCGTTATATCCTCATATCTTGATGTCAACTAAGCATTGTTTAGTGACACTCACCTGATGCCTCTTCTGTAGCCATGAAACTTTGTATGGACTCGGGTGATCAGTTGTCTCCAGTTCTAGTTTCTCCACCATCTTGGTTGAAACGAGATTATCTGTGCTTCCGCTATCCACGATAACCTTGCACTTCCTGTTTTTGGTCTTACATGCGGTTATGAAAAGTCTGTTTCTTTGAGTTGTGTCCTCCACCTCCTTCTCTGGTGTTAAGAGAACTTTATGCATCATCAGCGACCTTCCGTCTTCTGTTTCTTCTACTTCAGCAGCCCACCTCTGTGCCTCGGCAATGTGAGCTTCTCCTCCATCCTTCTTCCTATCTGGACAGTCAATTGTCTTGTGCCCATTCTTACCACATGTGTAGCATGTGATGACTCCACCTCTGCCTCTTCCTCTACCTCTGGTACGAGGAAAAGTATTATTATTAGCGTATCCTCCGCTCGGTTCTGCCTGCTGCCTTCGTTGTTCAGCGTGCTGGCCTCGCTGTGAACTTCCACCTCTTTCTGTTCTAGTCTGAGGCTTCTTCCAGTAATTCTTGGATTTCTGGAACCTGTCTTGGGCAAATGACTTACCTTTCAGTTGGCACCTACCTCTGCCTCGCTGTGCTGGCTTACGGCTTAGCTTTTCCTCAGCTTTCAATGCCATCTGATATGCATCCTCCACCGTTCTGATGGTTGTCATACTCATCTCGTCCTAGATATCGTATCTTAAGCCATTCACATACCTAGCAAATTTTTCATCATCGCTCTCCCGATGACCTGCTCTGATATTGAGCTTATAGAATTCCTCAGTATACTCCTTCACTGTCATCAACTTCTGTCTCAGGTTCTGCATTCTCCTGAACAGTGTGATTTGATAATCCCTTCGGATGAACTTTGCCTTCATCTTCGCAATCATTCGATCCCAGCTTTTGATCTTTTGTTTACCTTTGGAACGTCTATCTGCTTGAAGCTCATCCCACCATAACGCTACGTGTCCCTTCAATTTGGTGACAGCATGTCTAACCTTCTTATCCTCCTCGATGTCTTCATAATCGAAGTAGGTGTCAAGAGCTCTAATCCAATCTAATAGCTCTTCTACATCCAAACTCCCCTCATAAGTTGGAATATCCATCTTTGTCTTCGAACTCATCTGGGTGATAGCTTTTATTAATCGCTCATTGGCTGCATCTTCGGCTGCAACTTCTCCTTGTTGTTCATCTTCCACTTCACCTTCGGAGTCACTCAGATCTCCAGAATTTGTTGTGCATCTCTACACTGCTTCCATATCTTCTAATCTCGCTCAGAGATCACGTATCTGCCTTTCCATCTTTGGATTTTGTGTTTGTCTTCCTCTGCCTCTCTGGTTTCCCCTATCCTCTGGATTTGGTGATTGTCTTTCTCTTCTGGGTGGCATGGTGAATTCTCTCTCTCTCTCTCTCTGTCGCAGAAAACAAAGAGTTAATCTCACTCTGATACCACTCTGATGTGCGTATCAGAGTGCTGCTTTCTTCCTCTTCCTCCCTCTGTCTGAAGTATACAAACAGAGACTCACTCTGATACCACTCTGTGTGTATCAGAGTGCTTCTTCTCTTCTTCACTCCTCTTGCCTGAAATATACAGACAAGAAATCTGCTCTGATACCACTCTGACGCAAACGCGCCTCCCAGGGCATGCCTGCTCCCACCAGGACCTTATCTTCCCTAGGCCCGAAGAGCTAGAAGACCCTTCAAAACCCCTTTCGGAACTTTGTCACCCACAAAACGCTCTTTGTGACCTCCCTCCTTGAAATCGGGAATTCGGACCTCGCTAGATCGCGAGTCCTTCAACCACGAGATCGGGTCTCATAGATCCCCGAAACCCGATGAGTATTCACCCACATGCTTTCTTACTCTTGTCGAGAATTCTCCCCTCGGAAAATCGTTACTCATGTTATCATGATCCCCTGCTCTCACAAATCCCCGACTCCTGATTAGCGATGGAACCTCTGCAATCTTTAGCCCCTCCGGCTAACTCTTTTTACATGCGACCTGTTGGTTCCGAGACCACGACCCTTTTCCCCTATCGAAATTTCAGACTTCGCGAGTTTGAATTGCGAAGAACTCACGCCCTTGGGATCTCCAATCCCCGACTTCCGATGCCACCTAATGTCGACTCACGGCAAGGCTTGGCCTTCCAATGCCTGTCCTCCACTACGGGCCTTAACCCTGTCAGGAAATCGCATATCGGGCTATCGCGATTTCCGTGGTTGATGTTCGCGGGACTTTCAATTCCCCAAACCCCGATAGAAACTGCCAACTGTCCTCTGCTTGGCACTGAGACCCACACTCTGGTAGTGATCGGGAAATCGCGATTCAGAGTTTCTCGATTTCAAATGCACCATTTCATGGGACCTCCAAAACTTCGAATCCCGAAGCGCAATGACACCTGTCTCTTATCCCACCTTCTGGGGCCCACAACTTTAACTGTCGGGATATCGCGTTTCACGATATCGTGGTTTCTGGTGCGACGGTTCCCTTGTCCTCAGAAACCCCGAAATGCTGAACTCTGACTCCCCTGAATCTTCAGACACGTGGCCCGACGATGAACGGTTCCAATCTCGTCGGGAAATCAGGGATCGTGATTTCTTCCTGTGAGAGTTTTATGCCTCTAGAAACTCCGATTCTCCGATGAGCCGAATCCTGATGACTTCCCGACTCCTCCCCTGCACTCTAAGGCTTAAACCATGCGCATTTCCTCAGGATCTAGCGGCTGATGGGATTTCGTTGTTTCCCTCGGTGAATCCTGACCATTGATTCCTCCTCTTTGAAGGTTTCTCGTGAATGGCTAAGTGTTCATTCCCCAAACTTGCTCTCCAACACCTGCGCTTGCAACTCTTGCCTGAGATTTCTTCGGCATGGATCTTCAGTGCTACCCTATAATGATTATCACGAAGGTGTTATACCTCCTGAGCTTTTCCACTCTGACTCTTTCATAGGAATTTGTGCGCACGCCTTGCGCTCAACATTCAACAACTTCCCAAGTGTTGAATCCTTCCGACTCTGCGCAACTCCTGCAGCAGCAGTCTTTGATTTCCTTTGCTCAGGTTTACAACTGAGACTTCTTCTTCAGCCTGCACACTCCTTGTATGGCTTCAACAAACCACTTCTTCTTCTGGATGAATGAGAATAGAAGTTAAACTACTGAGCCTCATCAACGCACTCTTTGCGGATGAATTCGACTGCACACCTTGTAGGAATCTCCTGGCTCAGATAGAGAAACAATTGAAACTCATTCTCTTTCAGACTTCAGGTTAAACCATGAAATCACATGCACAACATATATAAAGCAAATGCATAACAAGGAAGCAAACATTCATGAGCACATAAATCATATACACAGAGAAACAACACAAACCATGAGCTTGAATCAAAGCTTCCTTCTATTAATTCAAATGCCTGTACATGGGTGTTCTTCATACAACATTCTCTACTTTCTCTTCTCTTCTGAATTTTGGCTAATGTTACAATTGTACAATGAGGGTGTCTATATCCATTTTCCCTCTTTCCATATAAAACTGTCTAATCTGGAAATAAATCCTATCTACCTGCATTAAATCTATTAATTGCCTCCTATCTACTTCAGACAAGAGCGTATGGCTCGAGGTCTAATACAATATACAAAAGGCGCTCCTTCATAAAGGATTCATTAAAGACTTGCGCTACAATCCCAAAGCACTTTCAAAATTTTTGGATTTGTCCATCCAGTTGATCTCCGCTTGATGTGTTGGTTCGCTTGCTGAGTTGGCGATGCTCCTGCATCATTAAATCAACTAATTCCATAGGAGTCCAACAAGATACCATCTCAAGTCATCTCAACTCATTCTAGAGGATCAGGACAAGAGACCGCACACATCATCTCAACTCATTCCAGAGGAGTATGACACACACATCACATGGGATTTCTCACAGATCGTCTCAACTCAGTCCAGAGGAGAACGACCTAGAGAATTCCTCATGAAGCTACAATCATCAACACTCCTCTCAGCTAGGGAGGCATTCTCCATCAGGCCAAGTCTTTCATGGAAGTACTCGAACTTCGTCCTGGAAAGCAGTTTAGTGAATACATATCCAATTTTCTCATGTGTAGAAAGGTACTGCACATGTACTTCTTTCCTCTGCACCATATCTCTGATGTAATGGTATTTGATATCGATGTGTTTTTTATTTATCGTGAAACACGGGATTCTCTAAGAGCTTCACATAGTTCTGGTTATCGTAGTGGATAATGGTGGAATCCATCTCATGTCCAAAGAAGTTTGCAAGGATCTTGTGAAGCCACACTGCTTCACGAACTGCCACACATAATGCAATGTACTCTACATATGTGATACTCAAAGCCACAGAAATATGTTTTCTACTGCACCAAATAACCATGGCATATCCCAAAGAAAAACAACAACCAAAGGTTCTCTTCCGGTCCAATGTGCTCCCTGCCCAATCTGCATCAGCATATCCCTGCAATATCATGTCTACATCGAAGGCATATATCCCTCCATAACCAATCATGCCTCATAAATATCTCAACACATGCTTCATTGATATCCAATGTGTCTATCTCTGTTGACTCATAAAATGACTAAGTACATTCACATTATAGCATATATCAGGTCTCATGTTAACCAGATACATCAATGATCCAATCATCTTTCTGTAAAGATGTGGATCAATCTTGCCCGAATCAGAAGAATTCTCATTCATTTTCTTCAGATTCTTCACCATCGGTGTAGGCATGGGATTGCACTCTATCATCCCAAATTTATTCAATATTTCCACTGTCCTTGACTTAGGAAAATCTCATCAGTCCTTTGCCACACTTATAGTCCCAAGAAGTAGTGCATCATACCAAGGTCCTTCATCTCGAATTCAAAAGTCAATGCACATTTGCATTCAACAATAAGGCTTTGTAAACCGGTGAGGAATAAGTCATCAACATATAGGACCAAAATCATACACTTGTCACCAACAATGTGATAGTATATGTTGGGATCAACAACACTCTTGTTGAATCCCAAACTCATCAAGTATCCATCAATATTCTCATACCAAGCATGAGGTGTCGGCTTTAGTCCATACAGGGATTTCTTCAACCTGCATACATGAGGCTCCTTCTCATGTGCCATGAATCCATATGGCTACTCGATGTAAACTTCTTCCTCAATGTCACCATTGAGAAAGGTTGTCTTTACATCCATCTAATGTAGTCTTTAACCCATGGATGCGGCAAGGGAAATAATCGTACGAATGGAAGTGTATAGGGAAACATGAGAAAATGTCTCATCGAAATCTATTCCCTCCACCTGAGAGAAACCTCTAGCCACAAATCTCGCTTTGTACTTCTTGACACTTCCATCAGCTGCATGTTTGATCTTATAGATCCACTTGGAAGTCACTACAGACTTCCCTCTTAGTCTCAAAACAATTTCCCACACGTCACTCTTCATAATGGACTAATACTCTTTGGTCATGGAATCTTTCCAAACTTGCTGACCCGTTGCTTCTCCATGACAAGAAGGTTCAGTATTGATGATGTGGATCATAGCTGAAACGTAGCTCGAAAATATCTGCGGTCCCTTTCTCTCTCGAAATGTGTCACGGGGATTTGCATGTCCCTCTTTCACCTGTAGAGTATGTCGAGCCCAAGAAGTCTTCTTCTGGCCTACTATAATGTATCTGGGAACATCAATTGGAGCTATGGGATCAACTAGATCAACTATATCAGTAAATGTCTCCCTATGAATTGTTGAAGGGGAAGAAGGTATTGTCTCTTCATTCTTCTCATTGTCAATACCCATATGAGATTCTCTGCATCTTCGAAAAGGCTATCTCTTCCTCAAAGGTGACATATATACTAACCTCTATTTGTCTCTGATGAGGGATGTAGATATGGTATTCCTTCGAAGATTCATTGTACCCCACAAATGTACCCTTTTTTCCCGAATGGTCTATCTTGGTCCTCTTTTTCCTTGGGTACATGAATGTATATTGGACACTCAAATATCTTGAAGTGTCCAACCTCAGGCTTCACTCTGTTGAAATATTCTTTGGGTGTCATGTTCTTCAAAATCTTATGAGGACTCATGTTCTGAACATACACAATTGTCATGGATGCCTCTGCCCATAGAATCATAGGTATATTTTTATCATGTATCATCGCTTTGGTTGCCTCGAAAATGGATCTGTTCTTCCTCTCTGCAACCCCATTCTACTAAGGGTTATAAGGAACAGTGTACTCCCTCTTGATCCCCGCCTCAATACAAAAATCACTGAAATCCCTGGAGGTGTACTCTCCCCCATTATCTGATCTTAGCACCTTGATCTTCCTCCCGGTCAGGTTCTCAACCTAAGATTTAAACTCTTTAAATATCGCAAGGACCCCATCCTTGGTATTCAATAAGTAAATCCACATATTCCAAGAGTGATCATCGATGAAGATCACATAGTAAAAATATCTTCTCAAGAAAGAAATAACCATGGGTCCACAAACAGTTGTATGTATCAAGTCCAAGATCCCCTTGGATCTACTGTCACTGCTCGAAAAGGACCTGTTGACATTATTACCAAGTGAACAACCTCTGCAAATGTCATCATGCTCAATATGTATCTATGGAAGGCTTGTTACCATATTCCCCAGATCCGCAAGGACTCTATAATGTAAATGAGCAAGTCTTTTATGCCATAGCTCACTCAAGCTAATAGTATCATGTAACAAGGCCTGGACTGGTCGGACAATCGATCTTTACAAACTATTTTCTTGAACACCAATCACCTGGGTAAAATTCATGTGTGAGTTCTTGTGCCATGCAATAACTTTTCCTTCTAAGAAAGTAACCTTGTATCATTTATCCTCTAAGGTAGAAACAGAGACAAAGTTCCTTTTCATCCCATGTACATATAGTACCTCACTTAATTGTAGTGGTATGTTAGAATCTAGTTGGAAATTAGAAGATCCAACTCCTTTCACATTATATATGGCATTATCACCAAGTACGACATGCATACAAGACTCTTTCTCTACAATATCAGTGAGATGGTCTCTATATTCAGTCATGTGTCTTGAAGAACCACTTTCAATCAACCAAATATCACTATCAGTAGGAAACGTACATGAGAGTGTTGATATGAAGAAGAATGCTACATCTTTTATGTCTTCATCTATCTAATGTGGTTCTTGATCAACATCGGTAGTGGATGCATGTTGTCTTCCTTTCTTCCCGCTAGGACAATTTCTAACAATGTGTCCATACTTGTCACATCTGAAACATTGAATCCTTGATATGTCTTTTCTTTCGTTCATGACTTGGAGCTGCTGAAGTTTTCTTGTCTTTGAATGCTTTGTTGAAACTTCTTCTATTTCTTCTGACTCTCTTTGCATGAGAATCAAGGGCTTGATTGT
Source organism: Picea engelmannii (assembly GCA_009831015.1). Lineage (NCBI taxonomy): Eukaryota > Viridiplantae > Streptophyta > Pinopsida > Pinales > Pinaceae > Picea > Picea engelmannii. Next base: position 486,224 of record ML782493.1, on the reverse strand, counting down.
CATCATGATGGGAGTATTGTACTCCTCTGGCTATAAGTTTGATTTCCTCTCGAGTGCATTATGTCCATAGACGATCAAACTAAGGTAAGTCTTCTCTTCCACTAATACTTTGAAGGAGTGGTTCCCAATGTCTTGGAATAACATTGAGAGTAATCATGATAATTTATCTATCTGTTATGGTTTCTCCAATGGCACCTGACTAATCTTTGATCTGTGATATCATCATGAAGAAGGTAGCAATGGAGTCAGCTTTCATCATCTTGATATTTTGAAGTTGGTGTTTCAATGTAAGAGCTTTGTTTGTGTTGTTTCTCTCAAAAATCTTCTTCAATGCATCATACATTTCATAAGTTTTCTTCAGGGTAGATATGAGAGGTAGTATATGATCTCTTACTGAATAGATTATCGTCTTCATTGCTTTGACATCATCTACCTTCCAATCAGCCTTCTCTTCATCGGTTGTTGTTTCTGGTAGAGTCTTTTCTATCAAACTCAATAGGTCATTCTCTTTTAGAGCTATTTGTAGTCTTGATTTCCAGGAGTTGAAGTGGCTTGATCCATCAAGCCTATATTCCACCAAAGTTATGTTCATCATGGCTTGTAGATTCTTCACAAACCCTAGCGGCTAGGCTAGAAACTCTAGCTTCAGAAAACATGAAATCTAGGATTAGGCTAGAAACCCTAGGTTTTGTTGGACTTATGAATGCCAACAATAAGCCTTGGAAAGTCAAAATAACCCTGGTGAGCTGCAAAAATCCTTCAACGAACTGTAGAAACCCTAGGGCCAAAAATCAAAACTCCTTCTATTTTTTATCTAAGATTTGTAGGAGGTGCGTTGGAGAAGTTTTTGCTTTCCTGTGCAAAATTTAGGACCAGTGTCCAATGGGAAGGTGTTAAAATAGGCTTGACAACGAAAATGGAAGGGGTTGTTTTTGCAGTTGTAGCAAGAAGGTGACATTTAGCTTGTAATAGCTTGTGCAATGGCTCTTCAAGAAAACTTCTCTAAAACCATGTTGAATTTTAATGCTTAGCTCAAGCACATGTAGTTTCTTTCAATTTAGCATGAACTTGAACCATAAAAAATGCAACAATACTATATACAATAGTTGTAGTAACCAAGATCACAAGAAGAATAACCATTCACAAGAACACAATAATTTATCCTGGGAAAACCCTTCTCAATCAAGGGAGAAACCCATCAATCCTTTGCTATAGAATCAAGAGAATATCTCCCACACCATAAACCCTAGAGAACATAAGAGGGTGCTTCTATGACCTAGAAAACTTGCGCATAAGAGGAGTGCGCACTTCCACCATGCAAGTAGTTTGAGAGAATGTTACAATGAAGTGTGAGTGAGTGATCCACAATGGGGATCTACTCTCTTATATATAAAATACCTAACTCATCAATAGATGTGTCTATTGGCACAATAGGGCCGAATTGTACTACTCAAAAATATAATTAATATTTTACCAAATATTAATAATATTTACATGGTGGGGTCGACTTGTACCCTTTACACAATTAGGGTTACACAATAAATCTTACTCTTAGACAATATATCAAGGATCTCTCATATCCTCTATTGCTCAGCCAGGGGCCTTCCTTCTTGCATTAGGACAACACCTATTCCATTTCCTGAGGCATCACATTCCACAATAAAGGTTTTTGTGAAGTCTGGAGTGGTCAAGACAGGAGGTTTACACATCACCTCTTTAAGTTGTTCAAAAGCTTTAGTTGCCTCTGGAGTCCATGAAAATGCATCCTTCTTAGTTAGTGCTATTAAAGGTGCTGCTATTCTTCCATAGTTCCGAACAAACTTGCGGTAGTAACCTGTCAAAC
>ML782493.1:459131-482958 GCA_009831015.1 Picea engelmannii | reverse complement strand
TTACTTTCAACATTTCTTTCCACCTTAAATGCATTCTCCAATGATTTGGGTTCCCAAAGGTGAACCTCATGTTGAATGTTATCCTTTAAAGTTCCTATGAATACATCAATCAAGTGATCATATGGAATATTGGTTACCTTTATATTCAATCTTTGGAAGTTCCCAATGTGCTCGGTAACTTAACCCTTTTGCTTGAGATTTATCAAGTGACTAAAGAAGGTATTGCTCCTTGTATCCTCATAGTGTTCTATCATTTCTTCTGTGAAAATTGTCCAAGTGACGAGTGATTTGTGAAAAAAAATCCATCGATACCATACAAATTGATTAGGTTCTAAATATAAAGAAGCAATTCGTACCTTTTGTGTATGTGGCACAGTATGGAGATCAAAGAATTTCTCCATCTGAAGTATCCATGTGATTGGGTCCTTGCCATCAAACTTCCTCATATCAATCTTAGGAACGTGGTTGGTCTTCAAACCAAAATTGGAGTTTCTCCATTCTTGATTCACCTTCCTTGTGTCCTCATCATGAATTTCATGCGATGCATTTTCACTTTCAGGTATCTTCTCTGTTACGAAATTTTCCAATACTTCCACGATCTCCCCTTTTAAACCATCTATCTTAGTATTCAACTTATCTTCCATTGAATCCATCTTAGTATCCAACTTAGCTTCCATTGAATCAATCTTATTTTGTAGTTCATTTATGTCCCTATGCATTTCTTCACCTTCATCAAGAGTCCAAGTAGGATTTTCATGAGGCTTATTTGGTGTAGAAGTTCCCTTTTTGGGTGGCATGTTGGCCAAGTATCACTTTTGAACCTTGATTTTGAGGTGGTTCTGCTAGACAATATTTCTTTTGTTGTATCTCCCAAGTTTCAACCCTTCTGGGTCTGAAACTTTCTATTATGTATTTCTCTAATATTTCTTCTCTGCAATGCCACAAGTCTGATCAAAATTGGATGTGCCAAGTGGAATTTACAGTAACTTTCCCACCACTTGCCGATTTTTGGCCTTTCCAGGAGATGTCACTTGTATAGTCTACCCCGCACAAAATAATTGACATAAAATTATGAAACTCGCACCAGAAATACTAAAGACTGTCCATGATCCAATGAAACTAGTCCCATGCAACTTGGATACTCTAGGAAGAAGTTATGATTGTTTTACCTGGAACACCTTCTTGAGACTAGTCAATAGGACTAGTCAGATACCATATCTTACACAGGGTGTATCTACAAATTTAAGATGACCTAGAAGCTAAACCTTTTACCAAAGATACCTTACTAATTTCGGTAAATATCCTCCGGAGTTCAGGGTTTGAAACGTTACAGAAACGTTTTTATAGCAAATATTCTGCAATGCCTCAGTTCAGGATGATTCCAGAACCCTATCTTGTACAGGCTATATCATAGAAATTATAAGGCCCCAAGAGATGAATTTTGAACCCAATGTACCTTTATCCATCTACTAAATATCCTACAATACATTCCTTTTGAAACGTTGTAGAAAAATAGTTATAGCGAAAATGTCAAGGTGTCTCAGATGTAGTAGTGAAACCCCAAGACCTTGAGCTCTGATACCATATGTTAAGAACCAAATATCAATATAGCATAGAAAATCCTCAAAACAAGTACTCAAAGCCTTGAAAAAAAGATAATTTTAGATAATAAGCCTCTTCGAGGGGGAAACCTCCTTTTACCCCACTTAAATGTTCAAGTACAAGATGATTCAAAATGAAAATGTCTCCTTGGTATATATAGGAGACTAGGAGGTATAATTACAACTAATGGCCTAAAGCCGACATAAATAAAATAACATTAATAATATAATATGCCCTAATTAAGGGGTAATGAGACAATATTAGGGCTTAACAAAGGATAATGGTTCTTTACCGTAATCTTGTTCAGTGCTCGAAAATAAATACACATCCTCCGTGTGCCATCTTTCGTTGGAACTAAAACAATAGGAGAACCACACAGAGAGGAGCTTGGTCTGATGATTCCTTTATCGAGTAGCTCTTGAACTTGTTACTTAATTTATGCATTCTCGATCACCGATGACCTATAAATTCCAATATTCAAAAGAGGAGAATCTTGCTGCAAATATATTTCATGTTCAACCTCTCTTTTAGGAGGAAACCTTGTCAGTTCCTAAAACAAATCATAATAATTAGATATGATGTTGATCAACTCTTGTTTATGATTTGATCACAACCTGCTAAAGCATCTGTTATATCCTCTTCTTTCTGTTTCAAGATCATGAGAAAAAAATATTTAGTTGCACTCACGAGTTTCTTCATTTACCCTGTGCTCACTAAAGAGACACAAGTTTTGATGCGATGAGCTCTGGCAATATATTCAACCCCATCCTTGAGAAGGTAATATTTTGTTTCGTATTCATAGAACACAACCTTCCTGTCAAATAGATATGGACTACCCAAGACAATGTTGAAAATGTCAAGAGGCAAAACATATAATTCGACCTTGTCAAAGAACTTAGTTGTAATAGCAAACCTGATCTTACACTGTTTTGTTACCTACAACTTAGCATCATCACACAGCCAGCCTAATGGATATGGATTTTTGTGAGGATTCATATTCAATCCCATATTCTTAATCATTTCTTCAAATATTAGGTTAACTTGAGATCCACCGTCAAATAAAGTATCTACCTTAGTATGCTTGACTATAACTTTGACATGTAAAAGCTCACTCCTTTTCTTCTGATCAATATCATTTTCCATCTTGGTAGATTGAACTGAAGAATTTGAAAATATAACTGATATATATTTGCTTCCTATGGCCATGATCTTGGAATCATCTCCAAAATCTGACCTTATATCTTGATGAGTTGATGCAACATTCTTCTGCTTCCCTTTATTCTTGAATTTCTTCGGTTGTAATTATAGATGTGGCTTCCAACACTATGATTCCTCATGTCCCTTTCTCTTACAATGGGAACATGTAGGTCTTCCCTCAGCTTGCTTCACTGTGGCTGACTTCTTACTCTTCCATTTACCTTTTAGTTTCTTCTCGAACTTGAATGGCTTCTTATCTTCACTCACATGATTAACCTTACTAGCCTTTAGTTGTGTATCTTGTACTGACACCTTATCAATGTTAGTAGGAATAAACATTAGAATAGTGTGATGAAGATATGAGTGCATGCCACCAATTTACTTCAGAAGATTTTCATGAGTATACAACGAAATTCCTAGGGATAATGCCTTCTTTTTGAATTCATGTGTATATGCATGAATATTTTGTCCTTTACCCTATCTTATATGCTACCACTCGATCAATTTCATTTGCATATGTGCCAGTGGATAGAATTTTTTTCTTATAGACTTACTAAATTTATCCTAGGAAGAGATTACTTTACCCTTGTGAATAAGATCAACTTTCATCTTACTCTCCCACCATATTAAGGAAGTTCCACTTAGTCTAAGAGTAGCTAACTGTATCTTTTCAGCCTCATACATGATATTTTGAACTCTGCAATATACCTCTATCTACTTGATCCAATTTTCCAATTTCTCAGCATTCAATTTTCCATCATAGGTCGGCAACTCGAATTTAACATCCAATTTTAGTAATGGCAGATTATGCTCAAACTTCTTAGAGGAATTATTTCGATGAGAGGAATGTTTAATCGCTCAGAAGAAATTGATGATGATGAGGAGGAAGGGGAAGGGATCTCTGAAGGTCCACCACCTTCACCTACTCCTTCTCCTTTTACCAAATATTCTCTACTTGTAGGCTTTTGAATTCTTCATTCTAACTCATTTATTATTTCTTTCAATAATTGAAGCATAGCTCTAATCTCTTCATGACTTATGGGTTGATCTTCTTATTCTCCTTTCGCAAAATCCATCTTATGTCGTCGAAATCTCTTTCCAATTTCGGACTTATAACTTGCAAGTTTCCCTTTACCAACTTTGAATTTAGCTCTTGCAAGCATTCACTTGCAGAATACTTGTCAAACCTACTCTAATACCAACTTGATCCAAAAAATCCTTAAATGATGATAATTTTAAAATACACATAAACATCTACTAGATTCTCGAAATAAAATGATCTCTTTACTATTTGCAAATTACATGTTAATAACTTATCTAACCAAATCCAATTTAATGATAATTAACTTGCAAATAATCGAAATTGAAATGAACAACAATAATATAATCACACACACAAGATGGAAAAAACAAAGTTCATGCAATTTGGGCTACCTCTCTGGGTTCACTTCCAATAGAGACCTTTTATTAAATGCTCAATTACTTGTGTTTTAGAGTGACCTTTTTACAATTTGCTCAAATGCAGAAACATAGTGCATTGTTGGATTCTTGGTGAAAAATCATGCAAAATGCATATAAAGTTCTTGAAAACCTGTCAAGGTACCCCTTGGCACATGTTATAATGTAACCTCAAAACTTGTGTACCCTTGGGCATGAATTACGAGGCCATTATGCATTAATTGTATATCCAACCTCAGTCCATGCACTCATTAAATAGGGTGTGGTACCCTAACCCATCTCCAAAATTTATGGTTGGAAATAACTATAAGGAAGTTGGTTTCATAATCAAACTCGCACATATATATTGTTGGTTAAGTTTGTTGTATATTATATGGTAGGTTGGGGGTTCAAGCCCCACCAACCACCATATATTTGCGCCCCTCTTGTTGGTAAACAATTTTCATATGGTTCAAAACTACCATGGATATGATATATATATATATATATATATATATATATATATATATATATAGTTTGAAAATCTCTGTGCGATATGTTATGTCTATTAGCCCTTCCACAACAGGTGTAGGTTATATCATAAGGCTTTGGCAACCCATTACAACTAAATTATTGTAAATTTAAACACATTATTTACCATAGGTATGTTAAGAACCATTGTATGGTGTATTGGCATGGAGGGATTTGTTAAGTCTCGGGAGGTAACATAACTTTTACATAACTCTAACCAATATTGGCCAATGGGACGCCGCAACATGGTGGCCTCTCATTGGCTCATACATGCCACTTGTCAATGTGTCATTAGACCACTTGTGCCCACTTGTCAACCTACAATTTGTCCACCTATAGGTAATATCTTCCGAGTTAGCTTCCAATAACCATGTTCCATGTGTCACCCTTGCAGTGGTGACATGTGTCACCTTTTTTTTCCCATGTACTTTGACCTTTGACCTAGTTGACTAGAACTTTGACCTCTTATAAATTTTGCGTATGAACTCCATTTGAGGCATCGTTTGCATCATTGGAAAGATGAAAACAATTTATTCACATTGATAACATTTTAGAGAGAATTTGGGATGGTCAAATTTTGAGCATTACTGAGCCATTCTAGATCTCTGTGAATGTTTCATATCTTTTAGGACCTCTATGAGCATTCCTTGATCCTCCTAGATCATATTTAAAAGAAAATTCATCATCATTATGGTGTTCGAGGACTCGTCCCTTATCATAAGAACTTTTTTATTCAAAGAATGTATCTCCTTACTTATGATTTCCATAATTAATAGTTGCACCTAGACTATTCTTCAAATTTGTGAAAAAGTAGCCTTAGTTCATGTGCTTGATTATTATAACATAATAAAAACTAGAGGGGGAAAATTGAATGAGTCCCGTCTTACTTTTTCTTGCAAATTAAGCTTAAGGTTATTGGTTCCTATGGTCAATCAAGGAACTAAAGATCTCATCCTATCCTCTAATTTGGTAGGCACCAAGGGGGGAGCACCTAGGATAAGGTAGGATGCAACCCACATATAGAAATATGGCCCATGATCACAACATATATACGGTGGCTCAATTAGTTGGGGTGTCTTGGGAAGGTTTTTCATGGTTTCTGAGAATTTATGGAGGGGTAAATCTCCACCTATGCACATCACTTCAATAAGTGCATTAAGGGGGGGTTATTACTCCTACTCCTCTTGTCACATGTGACCACTCTAATTTTGCACACTCAATGGGATTGGGAAAGTGGTTTTTCTTGTTTTCGCCCCCCATCCCAATTTGCATTTGCATGCATTGAAGAAGGGTTCTTAGTATGTGTCGATGATGGTAGGATCATCTTTGACCTTTGCAAGCACCAATACCCTAAATGATATGTCACCCCACCAAAAATGTGAGGTCACCCTCTTCACCCCCTTTGTTTTTCATGGGTATATCTGTCTAGAAGATGTAAAATGACCACCTTGGTGATAGATTAATGTGTTATATATGTACTCTTAGTTCATTCTTCTTCCTCTACATAATTAGATACCTCCCTTTTTCCATCACTCTATATTTATCATAAATGTTTCTCGAGCAAACTCAAGTTGGGCCCTTGAGAAAATTTGAAGTTTGTCCTTCTCCTTCTTCTTTTAAAGATAATGACCTGCCAGTGCTACAAATGTTGATTGCATGTCTAAATGAAGGATTTTAGAAGGGGTCTATGACATTGTGAACACTCTAAGGACCAATCCCTGGATATAATGATTTGCATTGCCTTGCTCGCGCATGAGAACAAATTTTCCCTCAATGCTATGTCAATTGATATATTTATCAACACTCCCATGGTGGGCTAAGACATTCAATAATTGTTGGATTCAAAGACCTAGGAACATGGCACTTTGAGGAACCTCCATGCCAAAAACGTGAAGCTAGAATCTTCATTCGATTTATCCAAATGAATCACCATGCACCGCTCAACATGTTTCCATATCCTAGTGGAAGGGGTGATGCCTCAAGCTCACCCTCCCATAGAGCCCAATGGAGAAACAAGCAAATCCACAACTTCTTCACTTTTTTATGGAATCTATAGACAATGTCGATAACATGCAACAAGATTTTGTTTAAATTGTTGCTTTATGTTTTGTAGATAAATAGTATTAGTAGGTCAATTTTCTACACAACACAACTATTGAATAGTCTGGAAGAAAACCGGTTTATTTTTCATAATCTCAATCCTTGTAGAATGCTTGAAGAGTATGGAAAGGTAGAAACACAATTTTGATATAGTTCTCTATGGTTTGGTTAAATCTAACACCTTTTCACTAATACAAACATACATGTTTATTTTTTAACAATAGGGATTAAAAATCAAGTGCAAATCCCTCGATGCCTTAAAAATTTAAGGTTAATTAAGATCTACTTTATTTTTTTGGCTAAGTTTTTTTTTACATTAAAGTGTATATAACATTTTTTTCCATTTTACTTTATTAGTGATACACACATGACATACACATCTCATCCACTTTGAATTATAACAATGTTTTAATGCTTCTCTCTAGTGCAATAACATTGGATATGGGATTCCAAAGTATTTTTCAATTTAGTTTTAGTGATATACACCCAAGATGTATAAATACCTTCTTTTATAAAAAAAAAAATGACTTTTAATGTTTATTGTAAAAAAATGTCTATAAATTCATATATTTAAAAAAAAAATTAAACACAATTTTTTTTATATAATTAAATCATTTTTAGCTCTCCCAACTACATTTAAAATGATATATATATATATATATATATTGTAATACCCCGGGTTTTGAGACCCATATTAAATAATGTATTGTTACACCGCTGAGAGGCTAGAGTGCCCAAAAAATTATTAAAAGGCCAGTGTGCCCAAGAAATATAATGTTTTGATCATTATTAATAATAAATACATCGTTGGATGCTAGACGAACAAGGACTAGATTTATAGGGGGCTATGATTCCACAAGAGAGGGGGCTTAAGGGGCTAAATGCTTATTTCTTATTTTTAATTACCCTTTTGTCTAAGGGAGTGGATCAGTTATGTGAGCTTCTTGGGGGAGGCCAAGAGGTTCTTGATTTCCCACGAAATACTTAAACCCACCCCTAGTCTGTTGGGGGGTTCACCCATTCACTCATTCACTTTCTCAGTGTTTCATTCGTTTACTCACTTGCTCATTCACTCCTTCTTTCATTCCATTCTTACTTATCACACATTCAATCACTCGATTGTTCATTATCTCGCACTTTTGTGTGAATATCTCACTCCATTCATTTATGTCACCCATTCATCTTTCCTCATCCATGTCTTGGCCTAGGGAAAGGAAAATGATATCTTGAAGAGAAACCATGGTATTTTTTGTTGTAGAGGTCGTTGGTGTAATCCAGCCATGACCTGAGGCCTACATGTCTGAGATGTGTTGGCATGTGTCCATCTTTGTTCACAACTGTGAGTGTTGAGAGTTCCATCATGGAGATTCTGGACCAGTTGCGTTGAAGCCCTGGAAGGAGAAGGAATGCCCGAGGGACTGCCTGGAAAAGAAGGGTGGGGATCCATTCTCTTGGATGGTGCAAGCTGGGTAGAAGAGAGATGAGTACTTGGATTGTTGTGAGTGCTGGGAAAGCTTGTGAGAGATTGAGTGTTGACTGGTTCGGGAAGCCAAGTAACACTCTGGAACCATCCTTGTGGATTCATAGACTTGGCTCGGGGTGACACTGTTTTTGAGACTTGGAACAATAGTGTCTACGGTTGGGCGGTTGGGTGGAACATCCTTGGTCTGCACTCAGTTGGTGTCTTCTTTTATAAAGATAAGTGCTCTCTGTTTTGGTATTATTTACCTGTATACGATTGTATTATGTTGTATATTTACTTATTACTTAATTAAATATTTAGAATATGCATGCTTGTTGGTTATTGATGTGCATGTGGTTAGATCTTTTCTTTTATGCATCCTTATTAATTTAAAAAGGTATCTGTAAGAGAAATAAGTCCAAGGGTGAGCTTGATGGTAGCGTACCCCAGCCTATGGGTGGCAGGGTGTGTTACAGATTGGTATCAGAGCTTCTGGTTGAAACATTAGGCCGACATGGGCAAGGTATTTTTGGTTAGAGTCTCATGGTTGAGATCAAATTTTGACCTTGAAGTTGAAAATCTTAGGAGGAATGGCATTGCAGAATCTACACAAGAACTAGAACGCCAGAGATCCTTTGTAAGGGTTCGAAGGATTGTGATCGTCCCTTTCGAATTCAGGAGCGATCACTACTATGGGAACAAGAGAGATATGGGATTGTTGGATCATAGGGTAGATGAACGAGGGTCGTTCGATGAAGGCGAAGCAAAAGGTTGAGTAGGTTAAGTCTCAACCATCATATCTACACGCGAGTGAATGTGGGCCGTAGATTTCGTGGTGGTTCAGAGGATCAACACTTCAAGAGAAGTGATTCCTCATGTTGCATGCAGGAAAATATCCAGAAGCCCAAAGTCTGGAGTTAATCTGGATTGTCCGTTAAGAAAGATTTTTGTCGGCAGATTGGCTAGTTCAAGAATTCAGAGCTCGAGAGAATTGGAATGTGCTAGTATGGAAAATCTCGAAGCTCGAAGTTCCAAATCCTGAAGACTTGAGATGGTGGGGCATGATGATGTCACCTGGAGGTGATGTGGACCCTAGAAGGTTAAGCAGTTCAGAAATTTGGATTTCGGGAGACTTGAGGAATGCAAACGTAAAATCTACCGAAGCCCAAAATTATGAAGTGATGTGGCTCGCAGACCTCGCTTGGGATGACGTGGACACATGGGATGTGTTCCAAGTGTCAGTGAGTTTTGAACCTGTGGAGGATTGAAATGTCAGTTATAACGTGACATGTGTCACCCACCTGATTGGGCCACATGTTCGCTTGTAATATTTCACCACGTGGTGACAAATAATGCAGTTCAGAGACTGGGCACTCCAGAGGAAAAATATGTCACAGTTTTCATTTGGTAGAGAACTCTCGAAGGCTCAAAGGCCATAGTACATATCGATCGTTGATTCCAGAAGACACACGATAGTAGATCTTGTAATTCAGAGACCTGGTACTTCGGGGATTTTCAAGTATCTACAAGTGAAAAGTGTCAAAGCCCGAAGTCACAAAGGCATGCAGACCATCAATTTAGGATCCCTTTGAGACCTTTCTCAACCATTGGATCAAGAAGTGGAAGGACATAGTAAGCACTTCGACAAATTGTCACTCTAGGGGAGTTGAGAAGCGCGGGAACTGAATGTCCCAGAACCCTAGAGTGTTGAATTAATAGTGGATTGTCTATTCCAACACTTGTTTAAGTCACAGACCGTCGATATTATGAAGCCTCCATATGGGGGCAGGGTCGTCCATTTTACGGGAGATTAAATCTCGACCATCCGATCCTTGTGGTGAAGCTAATGGGGATTTCAACAAAGGATAACTCTGGGAGGAAACAAGAGTTGACAATGGAGAATAGACGAAGGCTAAAGTTCAGAGGACTTGGTCCCAATGTTGGTCTCATGCTAAGGTAAAAAGGGCTTGGAAGTAAACCAACCCTCAGACTTGGTGTTCGCACAAGCCCCATGTGAAATAACATGGAGCAAGGTGCTAAGGAAGGGACTAAGTCATGGATTCGAACCATGGTCACTTGAAACCTGGTTTGAGAGAAGAGCCTACGCAGAATGAAATTCTATATTAGTTAAGGATAACATGACATTGTTATTTTGCGAAGAATGGGGATATATTCTTCATGAACTAAAAATAAAAAAAAGGGGGGGGGGGATTGTAGCATTGTTTGGAAAGTTTCTTTATATGCATAATTCTAACAAAATGGTCACTTGCACATTTTTTATAATTAAGAGATTTAAACATATCCTCTCGGAATGAATATTCGAGAGATGGAAAAAGGTGAGGGAGCCTCCAGCCATGATAGAGAGGTTGAAGTCCAGAATACCAGAGTTGGTAATGCAGAGATAGAGTCCAATCAATGCAATGGCAGAGGAGAGCAAGAAACATTAACAGAAAATGTAAGAAGCATGAAAATAAAAGTGCAGAGCTACAAAGTAGACAATAAGAGGTTGATGAGAGAGAAAAGTCAGATAAATGCTCGAGTGTTGCAGAGCTTAAATTAGTTGTAGAGGAAAACCCAGAGAAGATAAAACTGAAAACAAGAGGAAGAAGGAAGGTTTTGTGAAAGACGAGAGGATCATGGAAGAGTTGGTTATTCGATAAGTGCTAGCAGAACTCATAGACACCACTCACCTCCTTACTCAACAAGAAAGTTTTATGCATCAGAAGATTTTGTAAGCAGTCCATAGGTGTCTCATGTTAGGCACCAAAGAAGGAGACAGGAAGTGGACAATTTGCAAGGAGAGATGAGGAAGCTTAATCCACCCTCCTTTGATGCTGAAAAATAAAGGGAAGATGATGTCGAAGTATGGTTGCTTGGACTCAGGAGATATTTTCAATTGCATAAATAATCATCAAACCTAGAAGCCATAATTGTCACCTACCATTTACACACGAAAGCTGCAATGTGGTGGGATCAACTGAAGCAAGTTGAGCATATTAATGAGAATATGATCACTCGGAAGAAGTTCAAGAAGTACTTCCAAAAGGAGTACCTCTCAAGGAATTTCTATGACAAGAAAATGTAGGAGTTCTTTGAACTCAGGCTGGGAAGAATATGAGAAGAAGTTCTTGGGATTGTTAAAATACGTCAGGTTCATTAATGATGAGAAGGTGAAAATACAACGATTTCTAGGTGGACTACCATCCTTTTACAAAGAAAATATTAGGTATGATGATCCCAAGACCTTGACTTAGGCCATCAGGAAGGATAAATACCTGTATGAGAAAGGCAAGGGAAGAGAATCCTAGAAAAAATCTTGGAAGGATAAGAAGAAGGAGAAGTCTGATCAGAGGAGGAAAGGATTCAAACCTCCCTTCAATAGGAATGAGCCTAATAGAGATCAGGAAGATCAGTATGCTAAGGGTGAATCCAAGAAATAATACTCCTTGGGAGAAAGGGGAAGACCACCAATCCAATGTTGGGGATGCAAGGAAGATCACCTATACAAGGATTGCCCACATAGAAAGGATAGAGTAAAGACTATGCACAACGTCCAAGATGCTACAATAGTCGAAGATATGGGAAGGATTTATGCAGACTTAGATGATTGACAAGTGGAATACCAGTCCAATATGATCGAGGTGGAAGGTAAGATCATAAATCTGCATGTTGCTATTTTAATTGATTCAAGAGCAGGTCATTGTTACATTGATCCTAAAATAGTAGATAAATTACATTTGGAGAAAAGTAAGCTTGGAAAATCAATTTTGGTTACGTTAGCCACTGGAAACAAAAGGAGAATCCATGATATGGTCAGAAGTTGTTTCATAAGTCTTAATGGTGTGAATACTAGTGTTGATTTGAATATCATACCCTTGGAGTCTTATGATATTCTAATTGGAATGGATTGGTTGGGCAAGCATCATGTTGTCCTAGATTTTCATAGCAAGACATTTACATGTCTTGATGGAGATGGAAAATAGAGCACTGTGAAAGGATTTTGAAGACCCATCTATATAAGGGAGATTCCAGCCTTATAGTTGAAGAGATGTTTTAGAAAAGGATGTCAATTGTATGCAACTCATGTGGAAGAGACAAAAAATACAAAGGGGCCAGGCCTTGAAGATTTCTCGGTACTACAGGAATTTGAAGATGTATTCTAAGAAATACAAGGGTTTCCACCAAGAAGGGAGATAGATTTATCAATTGATTTAGTGCCGGGAGCTGCCCCGGTGTCAAAAACACCTTACATAATGAGCACACCAGAGTTAAAAGAATTACAAATGCATTTGGAGGAATTGTTGAATAAAGGGTGCATACGTCCAAGTGTTTCACCTTGGGGAGCACCAGTACTTTTTGTCAAAAAGAAGGATGGAACCTTGAGGTTGTGTATTGACTTTTGACAACTGAATAAGTATATTGTAAAGAACAAGTATCCTCTACCCAGAATTGATGACCTCTTTGATCATCTAAGAGGAGAAAAGGTATTTTCAAAGATTGACCTGAGGTCAGGATACCATCAGGTAAGATTCAAGGAAGAAGACATTCATAAGACAACTTTTAGAACCAAGTATGGGCATTATGAATCTGTAGTGGTGCCATTAGACTGAACAATGCACCAACTGTCTTTATGTGCTTAATTAATGGCATGTTCATAAATTATTTGGATAAGTTTGTCATAGTATTCTTGGACGACATACTTTTCTATTCTAAGTTTGAAGAGAAGCATGAACATCACTTAATACTGGTATTGCAAGTGTTGAGGGAACATCAGTTTTATGCCAAGTTGAGTAAGTGTTATTTTTATCAAAAGAAGATCCATTACTTAGGACACATTATTTTAGAGAAGGGAATATCAGTAGATCCAGAGAAGATTGAAGCCATTAGAGGATGGCCAACACCCATAAATGTGTCAGAATTCAGATATTTTATGGGATTAGATGGATACTATAGAAGGTTCATAGTAGGGTTCTCTAAGATTTCTCATCCCATCACTTTTTTGCAAAAGAAGGGAACTAAATTTGAATGGACACCTAAGTGTGAAGAGAATTTTAATCTGTTGAAGGAATTACTTACTAGTGCACCTGTGTTAAAGATTGTTGACCCAAATGAAAATTTTGTGGTATGTATAGATGCATGTAAGGAAGGACTTGGGGGATTCCTCACACAAAATGGACATGTCATTGGTTATGAGTCCAAAAAAATTAAGGAACTATGCCACACATGACTTGGATCTTGCTGCCATTGTCCACGCCTTGGAGATGTGGAGGAATTATCTCATGGAGAAGAGTTTTGAATTAAGGATAGACCACATTCGCCTGAAGTATCTTTTTGAACAACCATCCTTGAATGCCAGGAAAACACGATGGTTGGAATTTTTAAGTGAATATGACCTCGATATCAAACATATCAAAGGAAAAGAGAATAAAGTTGTCGATGCACTTAGTAGAAGAGTGCATCTCATGCATGCTATTGTTGTCAGTACGCATCAATTAGACTTGAAGAGAAGAATCTTAGATGATCTTGTTATAGATCAGCATTACCTAGAGGTAAAGGAAATCTTATAGCAAGGATACGCACAACAGAAAATAAAGGAGTATGAGATAAAGGAAGATGGATTACTTATGCATAAGAATAAAATCTATGTTCCTAGTTCCGAAGAACTAAGGAATTTGGTATTGAAGGAAATGCATGATGTTCCTTATGCTAGACATCCCGATTACCAGAAAATGATTACAACAGTAAGAAGCCAATTTTTTTGGTCGAGAATGAAAAAGGATGTCACTGATTACATCACTCAATGTATGGAATGTCAGAAGGTGAAGGATGAGCATAGGCATCCAACGGGTTTGCTGCGACCATTACCAATCCCAAAGAAGAAATGGGAAGTGATAACCATTTATTTCATAACTAAATTACCCAAGACAACAAGGCAACATGATTCAATCATGATAGTGGTTGAAAAATTAACAAAGGATGCTCATTTTATTCCTATAAAAACAACACATACAACGGCTAATATTGCAGAAATTTACATGAGGGAGATTGCTAGGTTGCATGGGATACCTAGGACAATTGTCTCGGATAGAGATACAAAGTTTACCTCCAAATTCTAGAGGGGATTGTTTAAAGGATTGGGTACAATTCTAAACTTTATCACAACATACCATCCATAGTCAAATGGGAAAACAGAGAGTGTCAACCAAGTAATTGAAGATATGTTGAGAATGTATGTGATGGATAAGCCATCTAAGTGGGAATATTACATGCACTTGGTTTTGTTTGCATATAATAATGGGTATCAAGATTCATTGAGAATGAGCCCATTTGAAGCCTTGTATGGTAGGAAATGAAATACTCCAGTGAGTTGGGACAACCCAACAGATAGAGTGGTACTTGGGCCGGAGTTGCTCAAGGATATGGAAGACCAAATGGTTAAGATCAAGCAGAATTTAAAGGAAAATCAGGATAAAAAGAAAGTTTATGTAGATAAGAACATTACAACTAGATAATTTAAAGTAGGGGAGCATGTACTTCTGAAAGTGAAGCCCAAGAAAATCTCCTTGAAATTGGGTAGTTGTACAAAGCTAGCAGCCAAATTATGTGGTTCATTTGAAATATTAGACATAACAGGGTCAGTTGCATACATGCTTGCATTGCCTACTTCCATGAATGTGCATAATGTATTTCATGTCTCTTTACTAAAGAAATATGTACATGATACTAACCATGTTATTGATTGGCATCTGATTCAGGTAGAGACAGAGGAATACTTTCAGGTCCAACCAGTGCGAGTATTGGACAAAAAAGTCAAAATGCTCCGGAATCGAGTTATAAAGCTGGTAAAAGTTCATTGGAACTACTACAGTCCTAAATATGCTACATGGGAGCATAAATATGCCATGCGGGTAGAGTACCCATAACTTTTTGAATAAATTTTGAGATTTTGATCTCTATTTTGTATATGCACTGAGGATAGTGCCAAAATAAGGGGGAGGGGATGTAACACACTGGGTTTTGATCCCCATATTAAATAATGTATTGTTACACTGCTGAGAGGCTAGAGTGCCCAAACAATTATTATAAGGCACGTGTGCCCAAGAAATGTAATTTTTTTATCATTATTAATAATAAATACATCGTTGGTTGCCATACAGACAAGGACTAGAGTTATAAGGGGCTATGATCCCATAAGAGAGGGGGCTTGAGGGGCTAAAATTTTATTTCCTATTTTTAATTACCCTTTTGTCTAAGGGAGTGGATCAGTTACATGAGCTTCTTGGGGGAGGCCAGGAGGTTCTATATTTCCCACAAAATACTTAAACCCGCCCCTGTTCTGTTGGGGGGCTTGCTCATTCACTCGTTCACTTTCTCACCGGTTCATTCATTTACTCACTCTCTCATTCACTCCTTCTTTCATTCCATTCTTACCTATCATGCATTTAGTCACTCGATTGTTCATTGTCTCACACTTTTGCGTGAATATCTCACTCCATTCATTTCCATCTTTCCCCATCCATGTCTTGGCCTGGGGAAAGGAAAACAAACTGTTGAACAGAAGCCATGGTATTTTTGGCTGTAGAGGTTGATAATGTAATCTAGCCATGACTTGAGACCTACATGTCTGAGATGCATTGGCCTATGTCCAGCTTTGTTCATAGCTATGAGTCTTGAGAGTTCCAACATGGAGATTCTGGACCAGTTGCGTTGGAGCCCTAGAAGGAGAAGGATTGCCTAAGGGACTGCATGGTAGAGAAGGGTGGAGGTCCATTCTCTTCGGTGGTGCAAGATGGGTAGAAGAGAGATGAGTACTTGGATTGTTGTGAGTGTTGGGAACTCCCATGAGAGCTTGAGTGTTCACTGGTTCAGGAAACCAAATAACACTCTGGAACCATCCTTGTGGATTCATAGCCCTGGCTCGGGCGTGGCACTATTGTTGAGACTTGGAACAATAGTGTCTACAGTTGGGTGGAATGTCCTTGGTCTGTAGCCAGTTGGTGTCTTCTTTTATAAAGATAAGTGCTCTCTATTTTTGTATTATTTACCTGTATATGATTGTATTCCGTTGTGTATTTACTTATCGCTTAATTAAATATTTAGAATATGCATGCTTGTTGGTTATTGTAGTGCATGTGGTTAGATATTTTCTCTTATGCATCCTTATTAATTTAAAAAGGTATCTATAAGAGAAAGAAGTCCAAGGGTGGGCTTGATGGTAGTGTACCCCATCCTATGGGTGGCGGGGTGTGTTATGGTCTAAATTGAACCTTTGAACCTCATCTAAGTGAATCTAAATTGTATTATGGTCTCCAACTTGGATTTTTTCCAACCATGTGTTTCTTAATAGATAACCTAGTCTTGTGATGTTGTTATGTTACAATCACTAACTTGTGGCTTGTAATTTAGTAGATTTTTCATTCTCACTTATTTATCTTGCATATTTATATACATCAACAATATCACTAACTAAGAGTAGTAGTTTATGAGACCAATTGTAATCTTATGTGACACTATTACCTTTCATCAATGATATCTCTTAAATACCTTTTTGAATGGAATTATCTACCACTTCTATTTTAAGTTTTGGAGAAGATAGGATCTATACATGGATAGGGTTGTTTTTATGATTAGTTGAAATGTGTTTTTTTTTAATAAACAAGTGCCACTACAATGGCGATGTCCCTGTTGAGAATCTTTTAAGAAATGAAGTGTTGGAAATAAGAAATGAGTATTTCTATCTTCAAAAAATGGACTTATAAGTAACAAAGTGAAAGATCGAAATATTTTATAACAATCGTAAATTTATAACATAGTGTGATCTTGTAACAATGTGTGGTATCAAGACTCAAGTTGTTTTACTATTTAAAAATAAGTAACTGAGTACATAAATTTGAATATTTGTGTGTGCTTATGAACACTAGTTATGGATTGAAGCAAATTTGGTGTCAGTTGGAGATAGAGTTCGAGGTCATGTATCCTTTGGGGGAAAAGAAAATATCACAACAAAGC
Organism: Picea engelmannii; assembly: GCA_009831015.1. NCBI lineage: Eukaryota > Viridiplantae > Streptophyta > Pinopsida > Pinales > Pinaceae > Picea > Picea engelmannii. The sequence continues at coordinate 465,620 of ML782493.1, read as the reverse complement.
CTTTGAATGATCTCTCTTGATTGATTGAGTGTATATATTCTTTAGGAGTAAAGAACTGGAAAATTGGTCGACATCAATGGTCATTCTTTATATATAATGAATTTTTTTTCCCATTGGATAAGTTTCAAACTGGCACTAAAAATTGGTCTACATGTGTGATCTTATTGGTCATTCTTTATAGATGTGTTATGTTCGTGAATGTAGTTTCCCACTCAAATAGTGGCATGGGGTCATCCAAGTCCCCCAATGTAATAAACCCGGAAAAACATCTTTTGCAAAAGAAATCAATCCATATGGATTCCTCCAAACCATATGTCTCGAGTTCATCATATTTATAGAATTGGTTTACTATCAGAATCACAATGTTTATTTGAAGGCAATCTGTGAATTCCAAACAATAGTTTTGTACAAGAGGAAAGGGAAATTTCATTTTGGATTGCCCAATTTGATCTTTAACTGAAGCTCTGGCATGGTGGTAGCTTGGAAGAAGGCGAGTACCAACTTCCCATTTGAATATCTGAGTTAATGAATGAATGTATATGCTGGTGTTTGGGTATCCAGTATGAAGCTTGAAAGTCATTAGAAGTAGATTTAATTTCTCTCTGGTTCTGTACTTTAAAATCTCAAAGTACCATGTGGACTGAAGGCCATTGGTAGTAGATTCAATTTCTCTATGGTTCAAATTTTAAAGTCCCATGTGGGTTCTTTACCCACATTCAAAATTTTAATGATGGGTTGAAGCAAGGTAAGCATTCATCTGAATGTATGTTATGTTCTTTTCTTTTAAATGTTAATTGAAGTTGTATTCCTTATTTATTTATGTATCCTTTGTATTGTTTTTTTCATTTTTGAGAGTAATGCTTACTTTGAATTGTACAAACTATGTAAAACATTATCTTGGTTCATGGTCGAGGTGGACATGGTGTTTAAGTTGTCCACCTGGTTTTGTTCTTGTTGTGGTCTTGTTTTATTATTATTATTATTATTATTATTATTTATAGAAGCTCATCATCTTTTTTAGTAGAGTGGGGTCACATAACTTAAGGAGAACATGGGGTGGGATTCTGTTTTTTGATAGAAGCTCCCCATTTTTTAATTGGAATGGAGTGCAAGACTTAAGAACATAGGGGTGGGTTTTTGTTTTTTAACAGAAGTTGTTCCTTTTTTCACTAGAGTGGGGTCGTAGAGTTTTATTTTTAAGGCTTGTTTCCCAACCTTGTCCTTTCCCTTCAGCTTCAAGAAAGGATAACATAATGAACCTTCTTGGGCTTCCCCTTTGGGATGGATGCCCACACCTTAGACTTTGTTCCCTCAATTGTCATACTTGGGTCAAACCTTGCCCCGAGTCTTGACACTCATAGTACATTCTAGCCTTCCACCTCTCGTTCCAAGAAAAATTTACTAACAATGTTCATACAATTATACATAACAAAGGTATCTATTTTGAGCGGGGACCACTACTTCCTAGAGGTGAGACAAATATTGTTTCATGAGAGGCATTGAAGGCAATGTTCGACAAGTGAAATGCTAACCTATTGTATCGATTAGATAGGACAACTCTGTTTCTTGCTTTCTTTCCCATGGAATCAATCAAATGTTATTCTATAACTAATAGCTTCATGCATGAAAATATAATTGCAACAAGAGTTCTACACTTAACTATGTCTCAAAAGGAAATATGTTTTTAAAATACATTTATCATTGGAATGGAAAAAAAAATAATGTTCACGAAGTACCTGATAGAAAGAAAGATCACACTATATCCATTTCTCGACTATGTTTCTAAATTTGTCTCTCCAATTTTGATTGTTCCATCAATGTTTCAATAATTTAAATAGGAAAATAATAAAATAGTTAGTTGAGATGGTTTCTACACCATAGTTGACAGCAAAGACAGTGATGAAAGAAACATATCCAAGAGATGAGAAGGTGGTGATGAAAGTGGAATGGCATGGCAGTGCAGGATAAGGCTCTGACATGCAAATTGTCATCTGACAATAGAAGTATTAATGCAGGTGTAATGTCCCCACTGTGGGACATCATCACAGGGCAGAGACTTATGATGACCAGAGTAGCCAGATGGATGTTATAGCGAGTACAGGGGTATTTGAGAGGCATTGTGGGGTCCAGTTGGCATTTATCATCATATTCCATCATTATGGGCCATTCTGCACAGGTTGGCTTTGGTTTCGTTCCATTCTGACGATTTCCATGATTTTGACTATTTTGAGCTATAAGTTAATTGAAATCACTCAAGAGGGCATTTTGGGCACATTACTTGGAGGAACCTCTCAGTGTAATATCTCATTGGAATCGGGAGGAGCAGTACTACAGGATGGGATGGCTAGAAGTGACTTTCAGTGGCCAGGGAAGCCACAAGGAGAGATAAGGAGATTTTCAGAGGTAAAAAGGTTAATTAATTAGTTAAAGTGATTTAATTAATTAATTAAATATTAATAAAATGAAAGTCACTTTGGATGGACAAGGTGAGCCAAAAAGTATAAAAGGAAGGCAAGGGCCTCTACTCATCATTCATGTATGTTTATGATTTGATATCTGGCTTCTAGCTAGTGAGCCCAGCGTTGGGGGTTTTTAGGGTTTTGACTTTGTTATCTCTCCAGGAAACTCTCCTAGGCTGTAAGTCGGAGATGCCTGGTAACTAACTCTTTTTGAAGTAATTTTCTAAATGAAGTGTGAATTTGGAACAAGTCAGATGACTGGATCAATTTTCACTCAAATCATGCATAAACACATCAAGATGGACAAGGCTTTCAACCACAAATGTTCAAGAAGTTGACAAATAAGTGATGAATGGAGAAATAATTCTTATACCAGCAGAATCACATATAGACATACATGAATGGCCAATTAAAAAAATCATAAAAGTATTTGCAGAGTTAAACTTATGAATGCAGTGATAAGATGACAATTATCTAGCATTAGACAAGCATAACAACATGAATAATATCCAAGTGCAAATATAGAATAGACAGGAAAGGTGGAATCTGAACAAGTATGGAAAAAGAAGCTTGTTTTACTTCATATGGAAATGAGAAGTTCTGAGTTACATAGTCTGAACTAGTCTCCAAGGTCGAACCCCTTCTCAAACTGAGTTCCTGGGCTTTATAGCCTTTACAAACAGTTTTCAGATCCTCAAAACATGGATCTGCTATGCTAAAAATAGTAAGTCAAAAATTATTGCAAAATAAGTGGGATACTTCCTCCAAATGAGGTCAATCCCTGATTTTCCTCTGTTGACTGTTGATGCAGTGTAGAACAGCCTTCCAAGGCTAGATGATAATTCTCAAATGGAAACCAATTCGAGTTTGCTGATGTGGCAAAGTATCCTGCCTTTCTGTTCAACATAAATTGACCATAGACCTTTGAAATAACCCCTTTTTCCATCATATGTCAAAAATAACTGCTGAACTGGATCTGATAATTCATTAGACATGCATTGGGAAAGGTTCCAATTATTTTCATATCAAAAATCCATGATCTGTGTAAAAACTCATCAATTCTGGTCACACACAGGCTTTCGGTGGTTGCCTGGAATAGTTTTTGGGTGAGTTAACCACCGAAAGTCGGAATTTTCAGAAAAAAATGCCTTTGGGAAAAATCAATTTTCTCAACCGTGGAATGTCCGTTTCGCACGTTCAAATGGTTGATCGACATCTACAGATCATAAGCTTTCCAACGGTGCAATCATATTTGGATTTGGATCTAGGGAAGCTAGAAATTTTATTGTTACAAGATTAGGCATCATTCTTGCAAAAAAATGACAATGCATTTTTTGTCGTTAACATCTGGCTCCAACTGGGATGGAGACCTCCCTGCGAGGTTTCCAAGAACCTAGCAGACCTGGTGCCTTTAGTATTGGGTCATGGAGTCATTCATCCTTTTTGGTGGTTAATGAGCACACACACGGGCTCGCCTAAACCACCGAAAACAAAAACTTACCCAAAAATTGAAAACTGGATGAATCTCGATTACATGCAAAAAGAATATCCTTCTGCTCTATTCTGCACTTAAATTTCTTGGCGACTGACTGATTTATATTATTCTTTTTCCCTAACAAGTGAAGCTACTCAGGCTTCACTTCTCATGTTGTTCATTAGATGGTCAATGTGTGCAACCCAGTCTTGCACTCTATTGCAGCAGTTTCCCATAAAATCCTTCAGCTTAGAATAGTAGACATCCCTCAAGGGTAAATCTTCTTCCTGGAAAAGACCTGCAAGAAAAGTTACATATGCAAAAGGAGGATAGAAATGAATGATAACAGATATTTGTAAGGCCACAGATCCAGTAGCCAATGCCGACCCCAGATGCTAGTAAGCCACAGCCAAATGCAGATATGGTATTCAACAAAAACAGTGCACATATGTAGTTGTTTATATATATTCAGCCCTGCCAAAGTTGATGCGCCTTTTGCAGCTTCGTGAATGACAGATATGTTATCAGCAAGAAATGGAGGAGCTTCGGGCAAAAAGTCAATGCCTGCCAAGTGCTGAATCCATTTAAATGGCCTTTGTGCTCTTTTCTCATGATATGCAAAGTTGAGACCTGAAGACAGTTTAGCTATCTGATGAGGAAGCTCAATCCCAGTGTTATCTGGAAACAAGTTTATAAGAAAATTTTTCTCACTGCCTCCTTGCATACCATCAAACCCAACACAAACAACATGCAGCTTTAGCAAGTATTCAAGTTTTAGAGTAACCAATTTGCCAGGCTTTGTCCCACTAGTCAGTTCATCATCATAGACATGAACAATGACAATAAGAGAGTGAACTTGATAATATCCGGTTGCATCCACATTCTCCTTGATCTGCACCTTTTTAGGCCTTTTTCTCCGTCTCTGGGAATTATCCTCTTATTGACATTATGCAGAGCTTCATAGTATACTGATGTTTGTTGCTCATATGTGAAAATTCTGTTTTCAATGTTAGCAAAATCATTGAGAGCAAAGCACCAGACCCAAAACAGACCAATGCAATGTAATTGAATGTTTCTAGATTGCTTCAAAAGACCAAAACAAATCTTGATAAGCATATCCCGAATGAGATAATGCAGATGCCAGATTCAACCAATTTTTCTGCTTACTTGACAATCAATATCCTTTAGACCCTGGAATATTTCCAGCCAGCGGGGAGCCCAATTGTAGCATAAGAGGATATATAGGGCTGAATCCTTTATCTCCTTTGACACTAACCTTTGCAGCATAATCATCCAAAGTAGCTTTGATACCTTTCCAAATTTGCTCTTCTCCTTGTGAATCCAACCATAGCGAATATTGCTTAGGTGTCAATTTTTCCCTCTGCAAAGGCGATTCCAACTCATCTGGAGCTCGAGAATAAAGATGATGAAGGAACACACTGCGAGGTAGATCTTGCAGGAGAGGACTGCTGCCAAGTTTGGTTGTTTCTTGAAAGAATAGGGGATTTAAAACTCGAAGGGCACGATAAGGTGCACCCAACTGCTCCACCTGAAACAAGTTCTGTCCAAACACCAATTCTAACTCTGCCATATCCCTGGTCAACCACAATTTTCCTGATTCTAAAAGAGGCCTTACAAGAGCAGCATGTCGAACAAAGAAAGTTAGCACACGAGCAACCATCTTTCTAGTGATCCTATTCTGGATCATGTATTAAAACAACAACAACTTCAAAGCATTCTTAGATCTTCTGATATTTTGCCCTTTAAAAATGACCAAATATAGTCAAAAAACTTCTTTTTGACTTTCTTCTTCAAGAACAGTGTTTAGACTTGATTTGATAATTCATAATCATCCTATTCTAGAAGATTTCACATCATTCCAACTTGAATATCTCGAATCTGGGCAAAATTTTTAATATTCTGGTTGAAACAGCTTTCTGTGGTTAACAGTATTTGGATTTAAGCACCTTATCCACCGAAAGCACTTCTTTTTGGTGGTTAATGAGCACTGGAGGGCTCGCCTAAACCACCGAAAAACAGAAGTATTTCAAAAATAAAAATATCAAAATTCTGATTACCTGCATGTTTGTGAATGACTTCATGGTTTCTTAGATGAAGCTCCTTTCTCTCTGACTAAACTTGTAATCTCCTCCTGATTTCAAATTATTTGGTCAAATATGTGCACTATGACCCATCACCTACAAAGCTGGTTTAAGTTTTTTCCCTGTCATGACATCATGTGCATTGCTCAGCTCCAATTGTGTCAGGCAACCTTGAAGCACTGCGAGGCGGTTGAAGTGTTTGTGTTGAGATATCTAGCCCTGTCATTCAATCCCTTTGTCCTTATAAAGAATGGGGCTCTTTTGAAATTTCAAGAAATGTAGACCCTTGAATTAACTCCATTTTGCTACATCATAAGATTTCCCTGTTAACATACCTTTCTGATGCAAGATTGACTAGAATTGACAACCATCCTTTTCAATGAGAATCTGATTCTGAATGCAATCCAACTTGTTCCTGATTGCAGAATTGGTTTGAGAATCATTTGGAGTTTCT
>ML782493.1:438717-456355 GCA_009831015.1 Picea engelmannii | reverse complement strand
AATCCCTTCTAAAGAACATTTGAACAGCTTGATTTGAACATCCTCATGTACAATTTCAAGTCGGTCAATGAATTCATGGAAATCCAGCAAATGTTCAGCTGGCACTTCCCACTCCTCACCTCGGAATATGGGAATACTATTCTCCCATTCATTTCTATTAGGTACTTGATTAGGGAAACCAACAATGCTTGAAAAATCACAGAACGCATACCTCTTGGCTAAGATTCGGTTCATGTCATAACAATGGAGTCGCCAATAGATTCATCCTTCATGGAGTCGCCAGATAGATGATTACAACCTGATTGTGCTCAGCCTTTGTCTATCATCAAAAGCTGAAACTATGTCGTCTCCCAGGGAAGCTGAGCTTCGATCTCCTCTCCCTGGCAACGGCGCCAATTTGTTATCTCTCTAGGAAACTCTCCTAGGCTATAAGTCGGAGATGCCTGGTAACTAACTCTTTTTGAAGTAATTTTCTAAATGAAGTGTGAATTTGGAACAAGTCGGATGACTGGATCAATTTTCACTCAAATCATGCATACACACATCAAGATGGACAAGGATTTCAACCACAAATGTTCAGGAAGTTGACAAATAAGTGATGAATGGAGAAATAATTCTTATACCAGCAGAATCACATATAGACATACATGAATGGCCAATTACAAAAATCATAAAAGTATTTGCAGAGTTAAACTTATGAATGCAGCGATAAGATGACAGTTATCTAGAATTAGACAAGCATAACAACATGAATAATATCCAAGTGCAAATATAGAATAGACAGGAAAGGTGGAATCTGAACAGGTATGGCAAAAGAAGCTTGTTTTACTTCATATGGAAATGAGAAGTTCTGAGTTACATAGTCTGAACTAGTCTCCAAGGTCTAACCCCTTCTCAAACTGAGTTCCTGGGCTTTATAGCCTTTACAAACAGTTTTCAGATCCTCAAAACATGGATCTGCTATGCTAAAAATAGTAAGTCAAAAATTATTGCAAAATAAGTGGGATACTTCCTCTAAATGAGGTCAATCCCTGATTTTCCTCTGTTGACTGTTGATGCAGTGTAGAACAGCCTTCCAAGGCTAGATGATAATTCTCAAATGGAAACCAATTCGAGTTTTCTGATGTGGCAAAGTATCCTGCCTTTCTGTTCAACATAAATTGACCATAGACCTTTGAAATAACCCCTTTTTCCATCATATGTCAAAAATAACTGATGAACTGGATCTGATAATTCATTAGACATGCATTGGGAAAGGTTCCAATTCTTTTCATATCAAAAATCCATGATCTGTGTAAAAACTCATCAATTCTGGTCACACACAGGCTTTCGGTGGTTGCCTGGAACAGTTTCTGGGTGAGTTAACCACCGAAAGTCAGATTTTTCAGAAAAAACTGCCTTTGGGAAAAATCAATTTTCTCAACCGTGGAATGTCCGTTTTGCACGTTCAAATGGTCGATCGACATCTACAGATCATAAGATTTCAAATGGTGCAATAAGATTTGGATTTGGATCTAGGGAAGCTAGAAATTTTATTGTTACAAGATTAGGCATCATTCTTGCAAAAAAATGACAATTCATTTTTTGTCGTTAACAGACTTAACAAACCCTAGAGGACGATTCGGTGGTGAAAGATTCCACCTAGCTTGTCCCAAGCTTGGTCTCGGAGATTCAATACTCTCCCACACCATTCTAGTTCCATATCTACTCAGTTGCGGGGGGATTCTACATCAGTTTCATGTGCAGATAGAGAGAGGGCACACCAGATGAGGGTTTCCAGCAGGAGGGGCGCACCATCCTTGGAGAGAGATTCGTTGTAGGAGATTGGCAGGGTTTCTGGAGATTACATCACTTGAGTTCTTATTGCAAGGTTTTCACCATAATTCCTAGTGCTTTCTAAGAGAGTTTCATGGTTCAGATTATTTCTTAGAGTAGTGGGACGAATTGAAGAGAAGGAGGGTGTTTCTGAGATTCAGATCTAGTCAGTTTGGAGGGGTTACACTTCAGATCTGACCCTGAGACTTCACCTAGTGACTTGCAGTGTCTCAATCTATATTTCTGGAGAGTTTCAGAGAATTTGGAGACCTCCTTCAGTAGGGCCGAATTATCTAGGGCTTCAATCATCCACTGAGGCACACCATTCAGTGGAGGATTTCAGATCTACAGGGTTTGAGGGTGGGTTTGGAGATTTGGACACCTAGTTTGTCCTTGCTGCTACTCGATCCATCAGTTGGCATATTTCTTAGGTTGATTGGACACCTTTGTCAGCAGGGCTGAAATATTGAGGAGCTTCAACACTGCAGCGAGACGTGGCATCTTCCATCTTGAGGGGTTTGACACTTGGCATTGGTCTTCATCTCTTATCCAACCTTTGGAGGCTTATTTTGTATTGTTGGGAGCATTTTGTAGCAGATCTATTATCTATCTTCTTGGCCATCTGTTGGCATCTTCATTGTAGCAGGTTCTTCTATCTTATTAATAAAGAAGATTTGAGATGTTTTGGTTTGTCTATCATATTGCGTATGGTTGAGGTATGTTCCATGGTTGTCTCTTTCTGTTATTTGTTGCATACACACATATAAAGACATCAATAAACCCTAAGGCCAAAATCAAGAGGCCATTCAGCAAGCAAACACATCTAACAAGAAGGACAGCAAAGTGTTTGAAGAAATACCTCACACAGAAAAAGTTTTAAAAAGACACCAAAACAGTGATGATCCTTGCATAATGGCTTGGGATCATTACAGTGGTATTAGAGCTTAAAATCCTACAAACCTGAGGGGTCTTCCATAAGAAGAGATGGATTTGTTTTACCTTGCTAGAGAGAGTATGATCTATAAAGGGGAATATTATGCCCTTGGGGAGGAAACTAGGGCTCAATTGACATTCCAACAGTTTTTATCTATAAAAAATCCTAGGTGGAGCAAAGAGGAGATTACATATTAGGTCAACATAGCAGTGGAAAACAATTCTATGGATATTTTGGACTTTACTAGAGGGATTGTTGATTGTGATGAGGAATATCAAACCCTCAATGAGAATCTCAGAGGCCTAATGACATTCCATCATTTTGTATCCTATAAGAATCCTAGTTGGAGCAAAGATGAGGTTACACATTGGGTCGGCATAGCAGAGGAAAACATAGCGAAGTAATCTAGATGGTTGGAAGAACAGAGAAACCCCACGCCTAGTAGGAACACACAACCTTGCCACTATTGCAAGGGGCCGTGGGAACTTGGTCATAGGTGTAGGGATCAAAGGCATACTATTGAGGCACACCATGACAGTGATGATGAGGTGTGTGAGGATGGAGCGATAGTTGTGGATTTAGAGCAGTCGGATGATGACAGTGACTCTTACACAGAGGCTAGTGATAATGACTCTACCTCAGAGGATAGTGATGATGACTCTTGCACAGAGGCTGGTGATAGTGACTCTACCTCAAAGGATAGTGATGATGACTCTTACACGGAGGATACTGATGCTTGCATGCTTGAGGAGGAGGATGACCCTTGTGTAGTGGATAGGCAGTTGGATGGACAGGACGATAGCACTAGTGCATCAGCAGACATATCACATACCATTGATGTCTTTATGTCTCAGCAGAGTAGTGACACTAGTGAGGAGTCACATGTGTTAGCACCTAGAGATGATGAGCTTCCTATGGGGGTCGTGACACATCTGTCACCTATTCAGACACCCATGATAGCCACGTCACATGAGGAGACCAGTGGCATGTCAGGTATGATGGATGAGCCTATTGTGAGGGTTGCACACCATGGACATGTAGATCCACTGATCCAGGAGGAGATACAGGGAGTACAGACAACGGACCTTACACATACATATCAGCTAGAGGAGATTGAGTCACAGTTATTAGAGACTCCATTAGTTGAGCAGATTGCAGAGGTTGACAGGTTGATGGAGCACTTACTTCCAGGATCGGCCTGCATTGATGAGGATGCACTCTTTAGCATTCAGGATGACCATAGCATGTGTCTGGATACAACTTTATGGGATCCAGGTGCAGATGATAGTAGCAGGTTGAGTGCACAGGAGGATACGGCAGCTCATATAGGATACAGTGTGATTCGGGGGGAGTTAGCATCTAGTGATGGGATGCAGTGGCATGCAGGAGTACTCAACAACACAGTAGATAGTGGACAGTCCAACACTTTATCTTATGCAGAGGGTGTTTCTGGGGGTTCCAGAGTTGACATTAGCTGGACTGGCACTAGCAGTGAGGGGTCTGAGTGGGCACCTCAGCATGACCATGATCAGGAGTCACACCACTTAGCAGCACAGTTGAGAGTTAGTGAGGCTATGATCCTGGCAGCCACTAGATGTATTGATGACATGCATGCAGTGATGGTAGATTGTTGTTGGAGAGCATCAGTGGCACGGGATAGCTCAGATGGAGGGTTTTCCATGGATGATTTTCACACTCTCATGGAGAGAGTATCTGTGATGAGGACTGACTACCAGGGACTAATTGTTGAGAGACAGGGACTACTTACTGGGGATTAGCGAGTTGTATCACAGGGCCTTGAGGGGGAAAGAGTTGGAGGTAGACTGACTCACTCAGGAGTTGGAGAGCACTCGAGGATTCTTGAGAGGCACACAGATAGCCCTTCAAGAATCGGATTCTAGATTAGATGAGTCTCTTGAGGAGATTCGTCAGAGATTCACTTCATTTGTCCTAGTGGACACTCAGATATATCATTCAGTCACATTGCTAGGAGATGTTGATGATCTAGTAGAGGAGCACTAGATGATGGATAACACTTCCATTTGTCCTCTGAGAGCGGTTGGACTCCATGTAGAGGTTGATCCAATAGTACGCCCAAGATCTATGAGATAGCATGAGTCTACGGGAGATGACATGGGTATGTCGGAGCATATAGTGATGAGTGATAGCTCACCGAGACATGCCAATTCAGAGGGGTATACTGCCTTGCAAGGAGGAGACACACCTAGGGGAGCATGCAGATGTCACTCCTTGGTAGCAACACCTAGTTATGAGAGATCACTTTCACCATTTCATCAACTGCATGGGAGATGAGAGATGGAGGTTGGTTGAGTAGCAGTTGGAGGAGTTACTTCCAGTTGTACTAGATGGTTGGGATTTGGTGATGACCACAGGAGAGCATCTATCATGGATACTGATGGATGAGCTTCTGGTCGAATCCTAGGTATTGACCGAAGTGTGTGACACCTTCGAGTCCTACAGTTAGCTGCAGATATGCTTGTTATCCGTCTTCGACACATTTATCATTCACGACAGCATGAGGAGGATAGTAGATGAGCACAGAGGGCTTCTGATAATGATCAGTCTCACACAGGAGTAGTTAGAGGAGATCAGAAGTGATAAACTTCCAACTTTACCATGGGATTCAGGTGTTCATTTGGCTAGCAGGATATCTGACCACATGATGACCCAGGTTGCGCCAGAGAGCCACGAACTCCACCAGGGGTTGGTTTGGAGTGGGTCTGCAAAGATTTGTCTATTAGAGCAAGGCAACTTTTCACTCTTAATCATCATGATAGGACGTGGAGATGGATAGACAAGTACTTTTCTTACAGAGATGTCCTTACAGGTACAATTTTTGGACAGCAGGTCCAATGGCTACTGGGATTCTATCTTGAGGATCCAGGAGTGGGTGATCCAATATACATACAGGGAGCAGTCAGGCAGGGCCATCACAGTACAGTGTCAGCATGGGGATCTTTGACAGAGGCTAGCATGGGACCCAGGGATTGCAGGGTTGAGCATCTCACTGACTGATAGGGGCGAGTGGACCGTTGCAAGGGAAAGTCGTTCTAACTTTCCATTTAGCTTCAGTGTTGAGGGGAACACAGTGCTTGAGGGTGTATCACGGAGGTCTTACAGTACCTCATTATGGCATCAATAGGTGCATTTGATGGAGGCCGTGTGGATCTCGGTAGATATTTGGAGAATGGACTCATTCCGAGAGGAGGCCATGTGTCATGTGCAGGAGGTTCACAGGGTTGATATATTTCAGGACTATGCTTCACAAAGTATTGCAGTTCACTTCCTGATATGGGATCCAGGGGGTGGAGTGTACTATTGTTCATCTTTGGATGGGTTCTACTATGTATCCCACGAGTGGACATGGGATCCTGGCATTTTACTTGAGGGGATTTGGTTATCGCTTGAGGACAAGCAATTTTCTAGCAGGGAGGACTGTAATGTCCCCACTTTGGGACATTATCACAGGGCAGAGACTTATGATGACCAGAGTAGCCAGATGGATGTTATAGCAAGTACAAGGGTATTTGAGAGGCATTGTGGGGTCCAGTTGGCATTTATCATCATATTCCATCATTATGAACCATTCCGCATAGGTTGGCTTTGGTTTCATTCCATTCCGACGATTTCCATGATTTTGACTATTTTGAGCTATAAGTTAATTGAAATCACTTAAGAGGGAATTTTGGGCACATTACTTGGAGGAACCTCTCAGTGTAATAGCTCATTGGAATCAGGAGGAGTAGTACTACAGGATGGGATGGCTAGAAGTGACTTTTAGTGGCCAGGGAAGCCACAAGGAGAGATAAGGAGATTTTCAAAGGTAAAAAGGTTAATTAATTAGTTAAAGTGATTTAATTAATTAATTAAATATTAATAAAATGAAAGTCACTTTGGAGGGACAAGGTGAGCCAAAAAGTATAAAAGGAAGGCAAGGGCCTCTACTCATCATTCATGTATGTTTATGATTTGATATCTAGCCTCTAGCTAGTGAACCCAACGTTGGGGGTTTTGAGGGTTTTGACTTAACAAACCCTAGAGGACGATTCGGTGGTGAAAGATTCCACCTAGCTTGTCCCAAGCTTTGTCTCGGAGATGCAATACTCTCCCACACCATTCTAGTTCTAGATATACTCAGTTGCAAGGGGATTCTACATCAGTCTCATGTGCAGATAGAGAGAGGGTGCACCAGTTGAGGGTTTCCAGCAGGAGGGGCGCAACATCCTTGGAGAGAGATTCGTTGTAGGAGATTGGAAGGGTTTCTGGAGATTACATCACTTGGGTTCTTCTTGCAGGGTCTTCACCATAATTCCTAGTGCTTTCTGAGAGAGTTTCATGGTTCAGATTATTTCTTAAAGCAGTGGGACGAATTGAAGAGAAGGAGGGCATTTCTGAGATTCAGATCTAGTCATTTTGGAGGGGTTACACTTCATATATGACCCTGAGACTTCACCTAGTGACTTGCAGTGTCCCGGTCTATATTTCTGGAGAGTTTCATAGCATTTGGAGACCTCCTTCAGTAGGGCCGAATTATCTAGGGCTTTAGTCATCCAGTGGGGCACACCATTCAGTGGAGGATTTCAGATCTACAGGATTTGAGGGTGGATTTGGAGATTTGGACACCCGGGTTGTCCTTGCAGCTGCCTGATCTATCAGTTGGCATATTTCTTAGTGTGATTGGACACCTTTGTCAACAGGGCTGAAATATTGAGGAGATTCAGCACTGCAGCAGGACGTGGCATCTTCCAGCTTCAGGGGTTTGGCACTTGGCATTGGTCTTCATCTCTTATCCATCCTTTGGAGGATTATTTTGTATTGTCAGGAGAATTTTGTAGCATCTCTATTATCTATCTTCTTGGCCATCTGTTGGCATCTTCATTGTAGCAGGTTCTTCTATCTTATTAATAAAGAAGATTTGAGATGTTTTGGTTTTTCTATCATATTGCGTATGGTTGAGGTATGTTCCATGGATGTCTCTTTCTGTTATTTGTTGCATACACACATATAAACACATCAGTAAACCCTAAGGCCGAAATCAAGAGGCCATTCAGCAAGCAAACACATCTAACAAGAAGGACAACAAAGTGTTTGACGAAATACCTCACTTAGAAAAAGTTTTAAAAAGACACCAAAATAGTGATGATCCTTGCATAATGGCTTGGGATCATTACAGCAGGAAGACTGCCATTTGACATTAGAAGTGTTAAAAGTTAGGATATAATAGATGTATGAACATAAATAAAATTTTCAATTACAAACCATGCTAAAAAGTTAGGATATAATATATGTATGAAAAGAAAAACACATTGGGAGGAAGGCTTCAAATGTGAGAACCAATAGGATTGTAAACAAACAAATTTTCGCAAAATATTTAATAAGGAAAATTGCAAACAATACTAAAAAGTTAGAATATAATAGATGTATGAAAAGTCAAACATGAACTAATATGCATTCAACATTGAATTGAATTCTATAGTTCTTGTTCGTCCGCATGGACGGATAATAATTTTATGTATTTTCTCTTACTAGAGGGTGAGTGGTGAGAGGTGAGACTTTGTGGGTGGATGGAGGGAATGAAGGTGCACATTTGCAAAAAGGTAGGTATACAATACAGATGCACATCCTCATGGATAATAATCTTATGTATTTTCTCTCACTAGAGGGTGAGTGGTGAGAGGTGATAATTTGTGGGTGGATGGAGCGAATGAAGGTGTACATTTTCAAAAAGGTAGGTATACAATATAAATTCACATCCTCACCCCCTTTTAGAGGTAGGTGGTGGAGGATGAGGGATTACATGGAAAAATAGTTTTTTTAACAATTTTCCCAAAGTCCCTAGGAATAAAATATTTTACTTTAAAAATTGCCAAATTTTTTTAGGAACAAATATAAAATCTTTAAAATATTGAATATTTTTATAAAAATATTATTAAATATTTTATGATTTGAATTTTAAATAATAAAATTTACTAAATTATTTTGATTATATAAATTTTTGAATTATTGTTACAATATGTGTTGTTTTATAAGTTGTAAAAAGTAAATGTAATTTAATTTTTATAAGTTGATTTTAGTAAAGAATCAGTGTAGTTTAATTTTATATGATAGTTAAAATATTCCATAATAGTTGATTGACTTTGCCCATAAATATTTTAGGTTCCTTGATCATTTTTGCTAGTCAATTGATTGATCAATTAACAAGTTATTAGTCCCTGCTACAAGCTGGTACTATACCAACGAGTCCAGCCTTGAATAGTTATTAGTCCCTGCCATAGGCATAGAGGGACTATAGCGATCGATAAATCGTTGACCTGGCATTAGCTTGTGCGTTGACCAGAAATATTTCCCTATTGTCTATTGTTGGAACAAGGGAAGTGAAAATATCGATTTTTATATAATAAAAAGTATCATGTTTGTCAAGATCTGATTGGACAACGGATTGGAGGTCTTATTGCCGCCTTTGCTATTCCCAATGTAAAATATGTTTGCATTTCCAGAGTATTTGGAAGTATATGGTATTTTTGAATCATAAATTTTGTTATGCATTCGTGGAACGTGGATTAATGCTAGCATTAGTTCAAATGTTTCCCTTCGCATTTTCTACCGGGTGGAATACATTCTCCACGATATTTCTATGTCTGATTTTTGCTTTATTGTTGCGTGCTTTGAGAGAACAGTCCTACCACGCTGCATATTTTCTTAGATGCTTGCACAGTCCTATGCCCTTCGATGGTCCTTATTGTCTTAACTATTTAACTAAGAGATCTGCCAGTCTTAAATGTTTATTGTACAGATGCCTTGCAATACAGTTTTCTTCATACCCGACATCCCTACTCTTGTGCTCCATCCTTGTTCGTTGTTTCGTTCCATGATTCAGGTTCTTGTTTGATTCAACTTTGCAAATTTGAGGTCCTGCACTTGTAGTTCGAGCTCTTCGTGGTTGTTCACTGATTTTTTGTTCTTCAACTTTGCAAGTTGTTGGACCTGTTGTTGCGGTTTGAATTTTTTTTGGAACTGAGGTCTTCTCATCCTTTCTTGACGGGTAAGTTTCCTTGTTCTTACTGATTTTCAATATTTTGTTCCAGACCATTTTTGTCTGTTCTCTTAGTTTTTGTTCCTGGAAACAATACGTCTTCATATGGCGTATGTCAGATCCATATTGTTTCCAAAAATTGCAATGCAGAGGGCTTTATGAAAAGTAGTTGGGAGCTATCAGAAGAGGGAACCATCGGGTGGGGTGTAGATGCAGTGTATGCTTTTACTCTGTGGGCCGGAAAACTATGTTTTCCTGTTTTCTTTCTGCTGAGTTAAGTTATGGTTTTATTTTTTTGCGGTCTTTCTTCTGTTTGGTTCAGTTTCCAATGTCAGTCTGTTTTCTTCTCATCTTCTATGGGAACTAGGGGGGATTCAAGTTGAGAAGAAGAAGGTTTAGAGATAGATACGGGGATTGGTGCACTATTTTTCTTTTCTTTTTTATCTTCCTAGTTTTTGTTTTTTGCCTATGCTTTTCTCTGTTTTGATAGAAACTGAAAGTATCTAGCAAACAGCTTCAAAATGACAGTTGAAAATATGAAAGAGGTAATATATGTTGATTCGTATGAAAAAGATACACAGTCCATTGTACATAACAACATTGGCGTGGTTTTGCATAGGAATGGCCTTTTTTAGATTGGATGCATTCTCGTATACTGTTGGGGATTGCCTTTTCGATACATTCCAGGTTCTATTGCATTTTCGGTATTCGTCGACCGAGTTGCGCAATCGATTGATAGATTATTTCTTGGCCTGTTTTAAAAATGGTGATGTTGAGGCTTTGCAGTCCTATGAATATGAACTGGAATCTGATTTTCTTCGATAGTTGCATGGAATACATGATGTGGCTATGTATTTTTCAAAGATGCGGTTGTCTGCATCTCCAGTTCTTCCTGCACATCAGAGGGGACTTTGGGGAGATACATTTTGTATTCGGTGTTTGTCTAATTGGATGAATATAATAGTTGGCATATGGTCATTGACAAGAAAAACAAGATATCTACTATTCAACAAAACTGCATCTGACAATCCATATTGCATCTTGTTCCATGATGTTGATGCCCTCAGTGGCCATTATGAACCACTGTTGTACATAAAAATTTCTATATGAAATATAGAAGGTCCTCGTATATACTTGTCCATTATTTGCAAAGACCTTCAATCGCAATGGAAACAGATTTTGGATGGCATAGATTGCTATGGTTTATAGTTGGAAACAAATGTTGTGTCTAGCTATGGAGATAGTCTGTTTAATGCAATTTGTTGTTTGGTAGCAACCAAGTTCGATGTTCAGTCGCTGCGTATTTACACTGTACAACCCTTCTGCAATGCGATTATAAGCGGCAGCGAACAAGCTTTTAAGTGCTTGCATCAACACCTTTGGCCATATCTCATGGAAAATATGTCGGCAGTTGGAAGTTGGCAGGAATACCTTGTGAACATGGCGCTTCCATATGAAGAAGGGAATATGGATGGTTGCAGATTCTGTTTGCAATGGTTGTCTATGGTATTTAGGGTGAAGATCCAGGTTTGGTCGGCCTCGCCAGCTGGCACTGTCTGTTCCTGGGTTACTGATTCAAATTATGATCGAACAATTCACATCCTGTCGTTGAAAATAGACACAAAACATATCCATTATGAAACTTTGCTTGGAGATATCGGTAGTTCAGGGTTGAGTGTGCATGCCACCCAAACGACATCGAATCTGCATATGCGTGGAATGCTTTTTAGTGAAAACGAGAGTCCTCCTAGTTGTGATATGGGTGGATAGGGCTTGAACAAAAAAAACATGTGTAGAATTCATTTCAGTTGTGATGAGGCCATAGAGGGCTTAAACAAAAAACGTAGAGTAAGTTATCACAATTTGAAAAAAAATATTCGTCAAATTCGTCTGACTTCTGATAAGCAAATAGAGGCCTTGAACAAAAAACGTAAAATAGTTTCTGAGAAACTGGGTGAGAGTGAAATTCATCCCAATTTCCACCAGGTCATCCCACCCTTGGGCAAGAAACATAGAGTAAGTTACCACAACTTGAAAAAGTAAATGCGCGAGAGAAAAAAATACATTGCTACACTTCCTTTTGGAGAGAAACTCACATGTGACTATGTAAAGAAATTTGTTCATGCAGAACAGAACATAAACATGTGCGATTTCATATCCCATAATGGTCATGTAACTGTGGCAGTTCTTGGTGTACATGAAAAACAGGAAACAGTTTCTACCCATACTTCCATGCGAAAGAAAAATGCAAGACAGACCTACATGAAACAAATGAAGACACTCCTTCCATTGCATGTGCAATTTGTGAACAATTGAATTTTTCAAAAAACAGTAAGTCTTTCACACCTGATTTGCAAGCATAATACCTCTGGCGATAGCCCACGATAAACCATTTTCCAGTGAGAAAGTTTGTCTTCCATGCAAACGATCGCTTGAAAATGGAAAACGGCGACAGTTTGAAACCCCTGACCGAATAAGATGTAATACACCACTAGCAAATGTAAGTGCACTTACATAACTTGAGGAGAGACTTGT
The DNA here is from genome assembly GCA_009831015.1 of Picea engelmannii. NCBI lineage: Eukaryota > Viridiplantae > Streptophyta > Pinopsida > Pinales > Pinaceae > Picea > Picea engelmannii. The sequence goes on along the minus strand of ML782493.1, from coordinate 444,017 downwards.
CTCTCTGCGAATTGCATTTTCTCAAATCAGACCTTGGGGCTATAAGTGACCCCAGATGGGCTTAACAGGATCAATTATTAATGTGCCTGTTCAGCTAGATGTTGTGCAAAAAGTGTTGCCACAGTTCATTAACAATACAATTACAATCGTTGTGGCTATGAAAAGACGCTTGCAATAAAAAAATGTGTATCAGACAGGCAAAGTGTGTGTGCATTCTGTTATGAAATCATTAAATGAATTATGTTCTAGGGCCCTGTACAAAGCAAAGAACATTTGTATAAATGCCAACTGCAACAGTGTTCTCGCAGAAGAACATGGCAACTCTGTAGAGACTCTCGAAAATCCTATAGATTCTGATACAAGTGATGAATCAGAGAATGAAACACCTGCTGAAACATTGGTCCATGGATTCACTGATTCACAGTGCATTCATGACTTGCAAGACAAAATTGTCGAAATCACACCTGGCGAGGGGCAGCGTCCACTTGGAATATTCAAGGACAAATTCACTGAGGAAATGAACTTTCCAACATTGTTCTATGTGTTAACACTCTGTAAATTCCCATAGGTTGTTAGAGTAGAAGAAATTTACAAGAGGTAACTTTATCCAACCACTTCAAAACTGGAATCTAGCCCTACCAGCTTCAGAGAGGGATCTCTCTGTATGATTTAGCTATGTTTTAACTTTGAGATATTAGGCTAGTTAAACAAAATAAGATTGAAAAGGTTTGTTGTTTTTTTTGTTAAGTTGGTTGAAAATCGTTTACACCTCCGTTGGGCTATGGGGTCTGTATTATAAAGATAGAGGTCTAAATAGAAATTAAAATATTCTTTTCACAGGGCAAGATAATGCATTCATTGGATTCTTTAGCAATAAAGTGATGAATAGCAGAAAAGATGAGAATATCAATTAAATTAAAGAAGCATTTAAGAATTTCTTCACTATAATATCATAAAGATAAACATTAAGATCATTCAAATCTAGAAACAGGGTATACAAAGATAAATCCTGCAACATAAGCTACTTTAAAAGATTAGATTAGAAAACAATATGACAACTGAGAGAGAAAACCATTTAACATTGAAAAGAATAACATCACCAATGAACAACACGCGAGAATCCTGTGAAACGTCACTTAATATTACTAGAAGATCTCTTGATAAAAATTACAGTCTTTCTAGTTTACAGGGCGTAAAGATCAACCCTTGGTACTTCAAAGTTTGAAGTATTTATAATAAAAAATTACATACGATCCTACCATTAAAGATTAGGACGTGGCAGTTCGAAATTTAGCTAACTAACTCAACAAAATACAAAAATTTAGGAACTATTTGATGATGTGTTGAAACTTCATGTTGATTTCTGGGGTAAACCGTTGGTGAGGCCTCTGCATGACCTCATCTGACTGGATAGCTGACTGGGCTTGGACACCTCATCTACTACTCGATCAGATAGCATAACTCTTGCCAACGAAGGTTACTGGGAACACTGACTTTGAGCAATCTTTGGTATACTTCATCCATCTCTGTATACTTGGAAAAAGTTGGCTTGATGATGAAAATGTACTGGATCTCGTGCTGTATGCTGATGTCTGACTGGAAATCTTCTAAGAACGCCTTGCCTATGATACTTCCCTATATTCCCGAGAATTTCGAACTATCTTTAGCCACGGTGGCTAGTTTCTTTTTATAATCAGAAAGTGTCATTAACTTGTCATTTATGAACCTTAAACTAGGGAGGCCTTTCTTTTGCAGAGATTCAATTTTGCTGAAAAATATTTGCACTCCTATGTCCATAGCCTGGACCTTTTCCTCCAGTTGTATCATCAATCCTATCTTGGTCAGGACCCTCTTGACCTCGAGGATGGTTTCTGTCCTATCTTCAATTTTCAACTCCTCTAACTCTTCTCTCATTTTTCAATTCAGGAATTTAATGATCTCAGTGGCTTATGCGGGCATCTCTCCCAATTTTCCTCTTATCTTTTCAATCGCCTGCTTGCTTCTTTGCACCAGTTCGTTGTGCTCGAACATGATTTCTACCATAGGCCATATTTCATTTATGGATTTGGTGATATCCATCCAGACATTTTCCTTGACCTCAGCAACTGTTTTACCTGCTATTGTTTTCTTTTGAAGCTATTGCAATTCCTGTTTGAGCTTGTCTGATGTTTGTTTCACCTTGGAGTAGCTAGTTGGGTAAGAAGACTTGAGTTCCTGAAGGTTCTCAACCTCCTTTTTAAGTCTTCTAATCTCTGTCTCTTACAAATTCATCTCTTCCATGGATTTTGCCAGTTCTATTGTCTTCTCCAGAGCTGTCAGTGGAGTTGTTGAGGGAATCTTTGCTGCATATGTTGTTCTTACTCCTATGAGTGGAACTACGCTCAATGGAATGACTTCCATGGGCTTTGATTGTTCCTTCTCTTTCAATAACCTTTCCAGTTCTGCTTCCATCTCTTTCAACTGTGCATTCTGCTCCATGATCAACTTGAGCATCTCATCTTTTTCACCTTCTATCTCAGTTGTCTCCTTTGTCTATGCATCTTCCGTTGGTGGCAGTTTCAACTGATTCTTCAAAGATGCTATATTGACATTTTTCTTTTTAAGCATCTCCTCAACTGCTTTCACATTTGAGGGGTCATACCTGATCTTGAGGACCAATTCTCCCAACGTCTTAATTCTTTTATTCTTTGCAAAGGATGATATCCTTTCTAAGTTCAGCTATGTCTGGACATTGCTTAGAGATACCTGTAATTTGGTGGCCGCAGTAGAAGCATTTTCCAACGTGGATAAAAGCATTTCCCCAGTTTGCCTGTGCAGATCCATTTGATCAGTAGGATGCACATCCCTAGTATGAAACTCGAATGTTTCCCTTTTGTAATCAGTGATTGCTTTGGGGTCTGGCACCTGTGCCTGCAGAAATGCCATGTTCATTCTACCCTTCTTTTTATCAAATGCAGAAAACAATCTGTGTTGTATCGTTGAAGATTGTTTCCAAAACTGGGCATAAGTACTACTGGTCAGTGTCTGATTTTTCTTTTTTATCAGGTCATACTTCTCAAAAACACTCAATTTTGGTCCCACTTTGCTTGACTAGTCAACTGGTGGAGTATTCGTGGACTTCTTGGACAAAACTATAGACATGATCTATTTGTCGCTTGTGCTAAGAAGTGACCGATCATACTTCATAGTTGTAGTGGACTGGATTCCCTTTTCACCAGCCGTGTCAGGTATAAGATTGGTTTTTGGCCTTTTGCTGTGTAATTGGAAATCTTCAGCCAAGACTTCAGATACTGAAGGTGAAGTATCCTTCCTGGGTCTTTTCTCCTTGGGAACCTATGGTGTAGTAGTTTGTGAGATGATAACTGAAGGGTCCTGCTATTTTGTCTCAACCAAAGTGTTCAACTCCCATTCAGTTTGATTTGCGAACTTCTCTATCTCAGGCTTGGGGGTATGAGCATATGGGACATTTTTATTTTTAATCCTCATCTTAGAAATTATCCCGCACAGATCATAGTGCCATGTGAAACTAGCATAAAACTTCATTTCTTTCAATAGTCTATCTGCTTCATCCCAGGCTCGGCTATTGCAAATGAAAGACCCTATTTGCCCTTTAATTCTAAGTTGTTGTTTCTTTTTTAGAGACACAAAATGTATGTCATCTGAGTTAATCGTTTTCCTTATATACTCCAGGGCAAATATCCTCATGGGTAGATACTTAGGCAATTTGTATGGAGCCAACTTGCATCCATATACTCTGATCTCGGTGTGATTTTGGTAAAGGTACCAGCCTCCAGTCTTTGAAAGGTCTGAGAGGTGTAAAATCCTCTAAATCTCCTCATTTATCCTTGGTTCAGATTTGCCACTGAGCATGCTCACCACAGGATGGTAGAAATGTTTGATAAACTATTTGAAACTGAATTCTATTGAATTTTGTCTGAGAAGTGAAGTCCAAGTTGTTACCGCTTGCGGCCTCCCGTCCTTGTCCATATTCTGATTGAAAAGGAGAATCTGTCCATTTGAAAGAATGTGAACATGTAGGCTAGTATTGAAGAATACCAGAACATGCCTTCTGAGGTGAAATTCAAGAACTGCTTGTGAATATTGTCTGCCAAGAAAGTGTTGTAGTCGAATTCCGTGGTGGGTCTTTCTTTTGTAGAGAAAATGGACAGAAAACCCAATATGGGTTCATCCACCCATTGGTTGGAAAAATAACCCAGCAGAGCATAGAGCGACGAAATGATTTGGTTTCACTTTACTGAGGATAAGGAGGAAGGGTATGAGGGATTTGTCTTGGGGAGATGAGCCGCTTGAGGGAGGAAAAGCATGAAAATCTGGTCTCTCTGAGGGAATGATAGCTTTTGGTATAGCTCCGTGATGATTTAGAGATTGAAAGGGGAGATGGATTTGGTTCTTGGTATCTTCATCATTTGATCAATGGCCTCCGGTGTGATGAAGAACAGGGTTTCTCCTGATGAAGATACTATGGCTCTCTGGTCGGGGAGGTAATGAGCCTAGCACTTGAGGGAGAACTCAGGGAAATGGTGGACCTGGGGGAAAAGATACAGGGGAAGGTTGGATTCCGAGAGCCCAATTTCATCGCTCTGATCTAAGAAAACATCTTTTAGACATGACTGCAAATCCGCGAAGACAAATTCTCACCTGGTGTCTGCGATTAAATTATCCTTGTTGGCCAAATGGATCCTGTCGAGGTCGATAGGAGGTGAGAGGAAAGGATTTTCCTCGACTTCTGCTCTCTTTTATTTTGGCTCCATCACTGTGAAAATACCTACAAGTCAAACAAAACGTTAGTGGGGATGACTGTGGTTTTGGACGGTTGATTGAAATGGAGGTAAGACAGGGATAATTTCTCTAGTGTGAGGACAAAATAAGCAATGGGAGAAAGAATGGGAAGAGTGGTTTTGAGCAAACGGATACCCGTTGGGCACGGGGGATAGATCAACAATCTAACAGATAACTTAGACAGTAATAAATTGCCAATGGGTCCTTTGGAGCGTGAGATGGCAGGTAACAATGAATGATGAATACGGTCGGGTGACGTGGCGGGTGTTGATTGGGAAGTGACCATGGCGAAGGGACTTGTAACGGGTGAATAGGGGGAATGGACTGACAGAGTAATGAGACATGACCTCTAAGGGAACAAGTGGAGAATGATGTCATGGGGTGACAGGGGTATGTCAGAAAATGGTAAGCAGTGGGAGTCTGGACCAATGGATTCCTGCCACGTAGAGAAGAGGGCCCGCCAGAAAATCATTCCATTCCAGACCCCCCCCCCCATCATT
>ML782493.1:368176-438701 GCA_009831015.1 Picea engelmannii | reverse complement strand
CCCCACCGTTAAAAGCAAAACGGTCAGGGGCATCCGCAATTCAATCTCAACCATGGATCTAAGCGCAGATGCCTCAGCCGTTCAGATGTGTGCCTTTGTTATACATGATTCTAGACCCACCCCCCTACCATTAAAGGTAGAATGGTCGGGGGGGTCCGGAAAATCTTATCAACCGTTGATCTAAGCGCTAACATTTTAGTCGTTTATATGTGCGTTGTCTTTATTCTATGAGCGCAAAGTCATATTAGCTCCAAAACTTAGGATAAGTGCATTGTGTGGATTCACCCAAGCTTTCTTTGTTTTTATCACCATGGGGGTTAGACATCAAACCTTTAAAACATCAAAGATATGGTTCAACATTGATCATCATGCCTATTTTCTTGAGACAAAGGAAACTACCCTATGTTCTAACCTAATTACCTATGACATTTAGCCCAGATTAAACTATTGGACTAAGAAATTACTCTATCCTGGGGTTATTTGACCAACATTAGGCAGTTTGGTCAAATTTATTCACTAACTAACCTAATTCGCTTGGATAAGATTAAACAGTTTAGCCAAGCTTATTCACTACTCCTATCAACATCAATTTAAAGGACTTGGCCATGCTTAAACTGTATGGACCAAATATTTGTTATTTCATGGGGATCTATTGAATTTATTTTATGCCATCTTTTATTCTTTTTCTTTCTTTTTCTTTTTCTTTCTTTTTCTTTTTTCTTTTTCTCATTTTCTTTTTTCTTTTTCTCATTTTCTTTTTCTTTATCTCATTTTCTTTTTTCTCAAATTATTTGCAGAATGAAAAATCATTTGACAACCAAAATAATATAAGGATAAAAAATTTCAATCACCAGTTGATCCTATAAATTATAGGGTTATAACTGCAGCTCCACCTGGGGATGGTACTCTCCTTGTGAAGTGCCAAGAATCCTGCTTTTTGATGTTCTGAAAAACTTTCTCCATAGTTGCCTTTGTTGCATGATTTGTTTTATTTTTGAAAATTTGATGACAATGTTCAGTGGCTTATGGCCTTCTCCATGGGCTTCAACCATCTGATCCAATTTATTCACTCAAAACTTGTAAGAAAAATGAAATGATTTGTACAATGGAAAGGTGTGACTGAAGGTCCCTACTGAGGAGGTGAATAGTGCTTCAACATTATGCCATTCATGGGTCCTCCTGGAAGATTGGTCCCATCGCTGTTATTGAGCAAGAAAGCATTATTTCCTCTAAATGCATGAATTATGTAAGGTCCCTTCCATAGGCTGTTGAATTTGACATGCTTCCCCTTATCTTCATTTCGGGCATCCCATCTCAAAACCAGGTCACCAAGCTCAAATTCATCTTCTTTAGTTCCTTTGTCGAAGATCTTTTTAATTCTCTCCTGGACAACCTGAGTTTTGTTGTATACTTCTTCTCTAGACTGTTGCAAATGGATCATCTAGTTTATCCTTATTTGGGAGTAATTCGGCTCGGCTTGCATATCTTGCAGCAGTTTCATGACAGGAACCCCTAAGGAGGTAGGAAAAAATGCTTCAGTGCCATAAACCAACTGATATGGAGACATACCAATTAACCTCTTGGTGGTCAGTCTGTCAGCCCACAGTGCGAAAACCAGCTTGTTATGCCATGACTTTTTATTTTCTTGCAACGTCTTCTTAATAATGTTCACCAGGGTTTTATTGGATGACTCCGCCAACCCATTTCCCTGAGGGTAATAAGATATGGAATGTCCCAAACTGATATGATACTGGCTGCAAAAATCTATTAGTTTCTTGGACCAGAAAGCAGCTGCATTGTTAGTTATAATTTTCCTTGGACACCCAAAATGAGACAAGTATTATTTTCTATAAATTTAATAATGACAGAATCAGTAGCTTGCCTGCTTGGTACAACTTTGATCCATTTTGTGAAATAGTCTATAGTAGTAAGAATCCACCTGTGCTGGCCCAAAGAGGGAGGATATATTTCTTCGATAAAGTCTAATCCCCATTGTTGGAAAGGAGCTTCAACAGAGATTGGTTTCAAGGGAAAAGGGAGGAGCTTATTTTTTCCCTCAAACACTTGACATTTATGACACAAAGTCACCTTCTGATGCACATCGGCAAATAGTGTAGGCCAATAGAACCCGGCTCTGAGGATTTTATTATCTATGGTCTTCCAACTCAAGTGACCACCACAGTCTCCTGCATGAAAATCCTGCAATACTTTGTCAGCTTCATCCTTTAACAGACAATTCAACAAAATACCTCCAGGATCCTTCCAATAAAGATTGCCTTCTAGAATGCAAAATTTTAATGCTTTCAATTTCAAAAACCTAGCTTTATTTTTGGTCAGACTAGGGGGAGCTTGTAAGTTATGCAAAACAAATATCAAGTCTGCGTACCATGGAGAGTTCATAAATACCTCTTTCATGCTTGGAGTCACTTGCTCTCCCTGTCCATCTACTGCAACTAAGAAATTAATATCAAGAACATGGAAATTGGATTCAGCCATTAACTTTGCTAGACCTTGACCTTTAATCAATTTAGTAGGCTTAATCTCTATGTCATATTCTAGAATGATAGAAATCCATTGTCCTCTTCTACCATCTAGATTGTCCTGGGTTAAAATGTCCTTTACTACTACGTTCGGAACGTATGCGATGGTGTGGGAATGAAGAATATATACTCTAAAATCTTGTATGGCTTTTACTAGGAAAAAATCTTGTTTCTCCATTATTTTATAATTCAAAGAAGCATCTCTTAAAGATTTATTGAAAAGGCTATGGGTTGTTCATACCCTTCGTTGTTTTTCTGTAGTAATACTGTTGCAATGGTGTGTTCAGAAGCGAAAGAAAAAAGGTAAAAATCCTTGGTGAAGTCAGGACTAATCAAGACTGGAGCCTGTGTGAGTGCATGTTTAACTTGTTCAAAAGACTGGTTGGATTTAGAGTCCCATTTTATTTTTGTGTCCTTTTTTAACATGTTTGTGATGTTCTTGAGAAGCTCATCCAGATTAGGTATGAATCTTCTCAAAAAGTTTATTTTTCCAATGAAAGATTGTAACTCTTTGATATTCCTTGGGTGTTCTAGTTTCTGAATGGCTTATATTCTGTTGGGATCTATATTGATTCCTTCCTTAGAGATTATGTGCCCCAACAGTTTACCTTTCTCTAATCCGAAAACGATTTTCCTAGGGTTCAGAGAAATCCCAAATTTCCTGCATTTCTCAAACACTCATCTAAGATGTCGTAAGTGCTCGACATCGGATTGGGAATAAACAGTTACGTTGTCTAGATAAATGAAAATAAATTTGCCAAGTTCTTCCACAAAAGAGATGTCCATATCTCTTTGGAAAGTGGCCCCAACGTTCATCAACCCGAAAGGCGTTTTCACGTACATGAAGTTACCCCAAGGTGTTGTGAAGGTTGTTTTCTCTTGGTCATCTAGGTGAATGAGAACCTGGTTATAGCTTGAGAAACCATCCAGTAAGGAGATTCAGCTGAATCCAACTACCTTTTGTAATATGTGGTCCATTTTTGGCAATGGGTAGTTGTCTTTTAGAGAAACCTTATTCAGGTTTCGGAAATCAATACAAAGCTTGATTTCCCCAGTTTTCTTTCAGGTTGGGACCAGATTTGAAACCCATTTGGAAAATCGTAAGGGGACTATGATTTTAGCATCATACATATTTTTAATTTCTTTTTCTATCAGGGGGGTAACTTGGGATTGATTCTCCTAAGTTTCTATCTGAAAGGTTTTTGATCTTCTTTTATCGGGATCCTATGTTGTATGATGCTCGTGTCATAAGATTTTAAATCTTCATATCCCCAAGCAAACACGTCCGCATATTCCTTGAAAAGTTCAATGTATTTGAGTTTATGCTCAGGAGGTAAGGATTTGGAAAGTTTTACTATCCTGGATTTCTCTTTTGTCCCTATGTTAACGTCTTCAACCTCTTTCCCACTGGCTTCGATTTTAGGTTTTTTAGCTACATCATTAAAATCAAATAAGTCTTCTAACGAAACTAAACCCCCAGGAAAAACATTACTCTTTAAATGCAAAACATCAAACTCTATCTCATCTTCACCTAACTCTCCTGAATCTATTTTATTTACACTATCATTTCCAAAAATAGATTTATCCACATTTTCATCATCATTTTCTAAGTCTATGTTTGTACACTCGAAATCATTTTTACATTGTAGAAAATCTTCAATTTGATCATCGTTCCCAAATACCTGCCAGTATCTGATGTTGTTCGGGACAGTCGATTTGCACTTCACCTCCACCGTGTATGGTCGAGTGGAACGAAAAGGTATCTTGCATGTAGTTTCTGACGTAGCTAACCCATATGCTAAAATTTTATGTCCCCTAGGCATCACCTGCAAATCAACTTCAGTGAAACATTGAAGGGAGTCTAAAACAACATTTCTATAAGATCTAAGCCTGGGATGTTTTGCTGCATATTCACCTTTAATTTGTTTGATAATTAATTTAGAATTGCCTCTTACCATGATTTGTTTGGCACCAACCTTCTTTAGTAGTTTCAGGCCAAGCATTAAAGCTTCGTACTCGGCTATATTGTTAGTGCATTGAAAATTCAGTTTGTAAGAATGGTTTTACGAATACCTAGATTTGTGATTGTGCAACCAAACTCTTGCTCCAGCTCCTTCTTTGCTTACAGCTCCATCGAAGTCCATGCTCCAGAAATCTGCTGGAAATTCTTCACTTATTACAAGTTTCTTCCCTTTTGCCTCAGTGATTTCTTGGCCTTCGTTCGGGTCAAACGTATCTTCTTCTAGCTGAGCGATTTGTTCTCCCATATCACCATCATTATACAGGATGAAGGAATCTAAATCAAAGTGAGCATAGTACAGAGGATAGTTATGGGGCTTTTCCTGGCTACTGACCATATATTTCATCAGCGTCTCTTTATACAGTCTTCTATGTTGTCTGAACACTGGAATGGTGGAATATAACATATCCAACTCCAACGTGCCTTTCAACTTGGCCCCCCAAGACCTGGATAGAAACATACCATATTTCGAGGGAATGTCCATGACCACAACATCCATAACCATGTTTTTTGCTGGAATCTGAACTAGGGTGATACATAAGTCCTTGATCAACCGGCCGATACATCTGACTTTGTTCGAGTTAAAAGAGTGTAAATACTTGTATAGTCTGGTGACCTCGAGTCCCAGTTTTTCCATCACTTCTTTAGGCATCAGGTTATGGGAAGCACCTGAATCTAACATAGCATTGTGCAGAATCGGGTCGTGTATATTAAGGCTGATGTAAAAAGGAGTGACAGTGCCAGTGTCAGTCTGACCATCAACTTTAGGGCCAAAAAGGAGTTCAAGTTGATCATCAGTAAGATTTACCATGTCTGAATGATTCGTCGATCCAACGGTTAAGTCCTTCATGCCTATATCAGGCTCAATTCTTAACGCTTTGATCACCTGCGATTAGTAAGCATCCTTACTCTTCAACTCGGAAAGGGGAATGGGAATTTTCACTTTGGATAATTCCCCTTCGAGGATGAAAGGAGTAGGTGCTCTTCTTTGGCTCAACAAATCTGATCTGTCTACCATATTTTTCTGGGAGGAAGTGTTTGGTCAGTTGGTTGATGAAACCTCGGTCTGCATTGATCTTTGTAAAATGGTAGGGTTTCTTTTTGCTGGAGTTTCATCATTACCTTTCTCGAGGATCTTCTTGGTATAAGGATCATGAGTTTTCTTGGTTTTGACTATTTTCTTCGTTTCGGTTACCTTTTTTGGGGAATTTTCATATGTCTTTTTACTTCACATATTGTACTGCCTGTGTACCTCCATAATGGCATTTTCAAATGCCCATTGTTTGGTTTCTTCAGCTTCCTCACTCACCTCTGTTTGAGAAAGAAGGAAAAGTTCTTGCTCTTCCTGAGTAAGGAAAATGGCTTCGTTATCGTGGATGCCCATGAGGTTTATGTGTGTGTCCTCTAATTCTTCAATTACCTCCTCACCTTCATCGGCATAATTTTCCTATAGGGGTGGTCTGATCTGTTTATCAGGACCTCTCCATTCTCTTTGATCCCTAGGATCCCTTTGCCTGATTTGAGGAGGATTTCTTCTGAAGTTAGGATTTCGAATTTGTGGAGCAGGTTGGTTTTCTCTAGGAGGATTTCTTTCGGTTACAGTAAATCTCTCCATCATCCTCTACACTGATCTAGCTAAGGAATCTAGTTTGGCATCGAAAGAATATGTGGAAGGTTTCTCTTTAATCGTGACTCTCCTTTCCATCCTCTGTCGTTCCCTTTTAGCCAGCAGGTTGGCCTCTACACTTATTGCGCTTTTCTGCATGTCCTCCAGGGTGGTGGAGTTTCTTTCCCCTAATTGATACGACATATCAGCGTCGAAACTGTCATGGAATTTTATCAGTGCCAAACCTTGTGGGGGTTTAATATCAGCTGGAATCGCATTGTATAGATTGTTGAAGCGGGTGCAGTAGTCTTGTACTATCTCTCCTTGATTCCTTCTGATGCTTTCGTATTCTGACAAGATCTGGAGAGGATTTTTCTTTATCTCCCATCTGTCCAGAAATATTCTTTGAAATGCTATAAGGTCAACCACCAAGGAAAAATGTAAGCCTTTGTACCATTTCTTAATGTCCCCAGTCAGACTCTGCGCAAAAAGTCTCATTTGAACATCTGCTTCATCCACTTCCTGCAAGTCAAAATAGTCATTCATTTTATCAACGTGTTTTTTTGCGTTCAAGCGACCTGTACCATCGAACTATGAGAGTCTCATTTGATAGCCCTGGGGCATGTCGTGTAAAGGTGCAACCAACACCAAGGGAGGATATCTAGCCACCATGATAGGTGGAGGGGGTGGGACAACAACCTGAATGATAAGTGGGGCGGTGGCAGAAAATCAAGAGGATGAGGACTAGCTGGCACAGAGTGAGCAGTTTGAGGTTTTGGAGTGGGAGATAGTACTTCAGGGGTCTGAGGTTGCAGGACATATGGATCTAAAACAGTTTCAATCACAAAGATATCAAATTTCGTTCTAAACAGGCTTTTTTCAAAAATGGTGTCAAAGTCGAGATCTTGAAGGGCACCAAGTTCCTATGGAAGAGAAGGGGACCTGTGAAGGGGACTATGACTCCCTGAACCTTCTGCAATGGTCTTCGTTCTGAGTAATTGTTCTGAATTATCAGTTGCTATCGCAGGTTCTAGGTCTGGGTGGGATCGAGTATAAGCTCTTTTAGGAGCTAGATTTTTTTAATCTTTATATATTTTTATTTTTATGGATCTGAATATAATATGTACAAGCATTTAACAACCTTTGAACATCATTTCTTTCTCATATTTAAATTTTTTTCAGAAACAAAATTTTCTTCTAGGGAAAAAGAAAACATGGGGTTGATTGTTTGTTCAGCTTCCCCAGTATGGTCGCCACTATGTTAACACTCCGTAAATTCCCATAGGTTGTCAGAGTAGAAGAAATTTACAAGAGGTAACTTTATCCAACCACTTTGAAACCGGAATCTAGCCCTACCAGCTTCAAAGAGGGATCTCTCTGTATGATTTAGCTATGTTTTAACTTTGATATATTAGGCTAGTTAAACAAAATAAGATTGAAAAGGTTTGTTGTTGTTTCTGTTAAGTTGGATGAAAAGAGTTTACGCCTCCGTTGGGCTATGGGGTCTGTATTATAAAGATAGAGGTCTTAACATAAATTAAAAGATTCTTTTCACAGGGCAAGATAATGAATTCATTGGATTCTTTAGCAATAAAGTGATGAATAGAAGAAAAGATGAGAATATCAATTAAATTAAAGAAGCATTTAAGAATTTCTTCACTGTAATATCAGAAAGATAAACATTAAGATCTTTCAAAGCCGGAAACAGGGTATATAAAGATAAATCCTGCAACATACGCTACTTTAAAAGATTAGATCAGAAAACAATATGACAATTGAGAGAGAAAAACATTTAACATAGAAAAGAATAACATCACCAATGAACAACATGTGAGAATTCTGTGAAACGTCCCCTTATATTACTGGAAGATCTCTTGATAAAAATTACAGTCTTTCTGGTTTACAAGGCATAAAAATCAACCCTCGGTACTTCAAAGTTTGAAGTATTTATAATCAAAAATTACATATGATCCTACCATTAAAGATCAGGACGTGGCAGTTTGAAATTTAGCTAACTAACTCAACAAAATGAAAAAATTCAGAAACTATTTGATGATGTGTTGAAACTTCATGCTGATTTCTGGGGTAAATTGTTGGTTAGGCCTCTGCACAACCTCATCTGACTGGATAGATGACTGGGCTTGGACACCTCATCTCCTACTCGATCAAATTGCATAACTCTTCCCATCGAAGGTTACTAGGAACGCTGACTTTGAGCCATCTTCGGTATACTTCATCCATCTCTGTATACTTGGCAAAAGTTGGCTTGATGATGAAAATGTACTGGATCTTGTGTTGTATGCTGATGTTTGACTGGAAATCTTCTAAGAACGCCTTGCCTGTGATACTGCCCTGTATTCCCGAGAATTTTGAACTATCTTTAGCCACGGTGGCTAGTTTCTTTTTATAATCAGAAAGTGTCATTAACTTGTCATTTATGACCCTTAAGCCAGGGAGGCCTTTCTTCTGCAGAGCTTCAATTTTTTTGAAAACTCTTTGCACTCCTATGTCCATAGCCTGGACCTTTTCCTATAAGTGTATCATTAATCCTCTCTTGTTCAGGACCCTCTTGACCTCGAGGATGGCTTCTATCCTATCTTCAATTTTCAACTCCTCTAACTCTTCTCTCGTTTTTCAATTCAGGAATTTAATGATCTTAGTGGCTTATGCAGGCATCTCTCCCAATTCTCCTCTTATCTTTTCAATCACCTGCTTGCTTCTTTGCACCAGCTCGTTCTGTTCAAACATGATTTGTACCATAGGCCATATTTCATTTATGGATTTGGTGATATCCATCCAGACATTTTCCTTGACCTCAGCAACTGTTTTTCCTGCCACTGTTTTCTTTTGAAGCTGTTGCAATTCTTGTTTGAGCTTGTCTGATGTTTATTTCTTCTTGGAGTAGCTAGTTTGGTAAGAAGACTTGAGTTCCTGAAGGTTCTCAACCTCCTTTTTAAGTCCGTTAATCTCTGTCTCTTGCAAATTCATCTCTTCCATGGATTTTTCCAATTCTACTATCTTCTCCAGAGCTGTCAGTGGAGTTGCTGAGGGAATATTTGTTGCAGATGTTGTGCTTACTCCTGTGAGTGGTACTGTGCTCAATGGAATGAATTCCATGGGCTTTGATTGTTCCTTCTCTTTCAATAACCTTTCCAGTTCTACTTCCATCTCTTTCAACTGTGCATTCTGCTCCATGATCAACTTGAGCATCTCATCTTTTTCACCTTTTGTCTCAGTTATCTCCTTTGTCTGTGCATCTTCCGTTGGTGGCGGTTTCAATTGTTTCCTCAGAGATGCTATATCAGCATTTTTCTTTTTAAGCATCTCCTCAACTGCTTTCACATTTGAGGGGTCATACCCGATCTTGAGGACCAATTCTTCGAACGTCTTAATTCTATTATCCTTTGCAAAGGATGATATATTTTCTAATTTTAGCTGTGTATGGACATTGCTTAGAGATACCTGTAATCTAGTGGCTGTAGTAGAAGCATTTGCCAACGTGGAGAAAATCATTTCCCCATTTTCCCTGTGCAGATCCATTTGATCAGCAGGATGCACATCCCTAGTATGAAACTCGAATGTTTCCCTTTTGTAATCAGTGATTGCTTTGGGGTCTGGCACCTGTGCCTGCAGAAACGCCATGTGCATTCTACCCTTCTCTGTATCAAATGTAGACAACAATCTGTGTTGTGTCGTTGAAGTTTTTTTCCAAAACTGGGCATAAGTACTACTAGTCAGTGTCTGATTTTTCTTTTTTATCAGGTCATACTTCTCAAAAAAACTCAATTTTGGTCCCACTTTGCTCGGCTGGTCGACTGGTGGAGTATCCGTGGACTTCTTGGACAAAAATGTAGACATGATCTATTTGCCACTAGTGATAAGAAGTGACCGATCATCCTTCATAGTTGCAGTGGACTAGATTCCCTTTTCACCAGCCGTGTCAGGTATAAAACTGGTTTTTGGCCTTTTGGTGTGTAATTGGAAATCTTCAGCCGAGGGTTTGGAGACTGAAGGTGAAGTATCCTTCCTGGGTATTTTCTCCTTGGGAACCTGTGGTGTAGTAGTCCGTGAGATGATAACCGAAGGGTCCTGCTGTTCTGTCTCAACCAAAGTGTTCGGCCCCCATTCAGTTTGATTTGCGAACTTCTCTATCTCAGGCTTGGGGATATGAAGATATGGGACATTTTTATTTTTAATCCTCATCTCAGAAATTATCCCGCGCGGATCATAGTGCCATGTGAAACTAGCATAAAACTTCATTTCTTTCAACAGTCTATTTGCTTCATCCCCGATGCCTCAGCTATTGCAGATGAAAGACCCTATTGGACCTTTATTTCTAAGTTTCTATTTATTTTTCAAAGACACAAAATGTATGTCATCTGAGTTAATCATTTTCCTTATATACTCTAGGGAAAATATCTTCACGGGTAGATACTTAGGCAATTTGTATGGAGCCAACTCGCATCCATATACTCTGATCTCGGTGTGATTTTGGTAAAGGTACCAGTCTCGAGTATTTGAAAGTTCTGAGAGGTGTAAAATCCTCTAAATCTCCTCATTTATCCTTGGTTCAAGTCTGCCACTGAGCATGCTCACCACAGAATGGTAGAACTATTCGATAAACTGTTTGAAACTGAACTCTGTTGAATTTTGTTTGAAAAGTGAAGTCCAAGTTGTCACCGCTTGCAGCCTCCCATCCTTGTCCATCTTCTTCATTGAAAAGGAGAATCTGTCCGTTTGAAATAAAGTGAACATGTAGGACAGTATTGAAGAATACTGAAACATTCCTTCTGAGGCGAAATTCAAGAACTGCTCGTGACTATTGTCTGCCAGGAAAGTGTTGTAGTTGAATTGAGTGGTGGGTCTTTCTTCTGTAGAGAAAATGGACTGAAAACCCAATATGGGTTCACCCACCCATTGGTCGGAAAAATAACCCAGCAGAGCACAGAGTGACAAAATGATTTGGTTTCCCTTTATTGAGAACAAGGAGGAAGGGTACGGGGGTTTTGTCTTAGGGAGCTGAGCAGCCTAAGAGAGGAAAATCTCTAGGATCTGGGCTCTCTGAGGGAATGATATCTTCTGTTATAGCTCCATGATGACTTCAAGGTTGAAAGGGGAGACAGATTCGGTTCTTGGTATCTGCATCATTTGATCAATGGCCTCCGGTGTGATGAAGAACAGGGTTTCTCCTAATGAAGATACTATGGCTCTCTGGTCGGGGAGGTAATGAGCCTGACACTTGAGGGCGAATTCAAGGAAATGGTGGACCTAGGGGAAAAGATACAGGGGAAGGTTGGATTCCCAGAGCCCAATTTCATCGCTCTGATCTAAGAAAACATCTTTTAGCCATGACTGCAAATCCGCGAAGTCAAATTCGCACATGTTGTCTGCGATTAAATGATCCTTATCAGCCAAATGGATCCTGTCGAGGTCAACAAGAGGCAGGAGGAAAGGATTTTCCTCTGCTTCTGCTCTCTTTGATTTTGGCACCATCACTGTGAAAATACCTGCAAGTCAAACAAAACGTTAGTGGGGATGACTATGGTTTTGGACAGTTGACTGAAACAGAGGTAAGACAGGGATAGTTTCTCTGGTGTGAGGACAAAATAAGCAATGGGATAATAAATAGGAAGAGTGGTTTTGAGCAAACGGATACCCGTTGGGCATGGGGGATAGATCAACCAACTAACAGATAAGTTAGCCAGTAATAAATTGCCAAAGGATCCTTTGGAGCGTGAGATGGCAGATAACAATGAATGACGAATACGACCGGGTGACGTGGAGGGTGTTGATTGGGAAGTGACCATGGCGAAGGGACTTGTAACGGGTAAATAGGGGGAATGTACTGACAGAGTAATGATACGTGACCTCTAGGGGAACAAGTGGAGAATGATGTCATGGGGTGATGGGGGTATGTCAGAAAATGGTAAGCGGTGGGAGTCTGGACCAATGGATTCCTACCACGTAGAGAAGAGGGCCCACCAAAAAATCATTTCATTCCAAACCCCCCAACACCGTTAAAAACAGACCATTTGGGGGGGTCCAAAAAACACCGTCAATCATCCATCGATGCACCTATTACTGGACCATAGATCTGAGTGCAATGTTTAAGCAACATTTTGGACCCCCCCCCACCGTTAAAAGTAGAACAGTCTGGGGTGTCTGGAATTCAATATCAACCATGGATCTAAGCATCGATGCCTCAGCCATTCAGATGCGCGCCTTCGTTATACATGATTTCGGACCCCCCCCCCTACCGTTAAAGGTAGAACGGTCGGGGGGGGATTTGGAAAATCTTATCAACCATTGATCTAAGCACTAGCATCTCAGTCGTTTATATGTGCGTTGTCTTTATTCTATGAGCACAAAGTCGTATTAGCTCCAAAACTTAGGATAAGTGCATTGCGTGGATTTGCCCAAGCTTTCTCTGTTTTTATCACCATGGGGGTTAGACATCAAACCTTTAAAACATCAAAGATATGGTTCAACATCGATCATCATGCCTATTTTATTGAGACAAAGCAAGCTACCCTATTCTCTAACCTAATTACCTATGACATTTAGCCCAGATTAAACTGTTGGACTAAGAAATTAATCTATCCTGGGGTTATTTGACCAAGATTAGGCAATTTGGTCAAATTTATTCACTAACTAACCTAATTCGCTTGGCTAAGATTAAACAGTTTAGCCAAGCTTATTCACTACTCCTACCAACATCAATTTAAAGGACTTGGCCATGCTTAAACTGTATGGATCAAATCTTTGTTATTGCATGGGGCTCTATTGAATTTCTTTTATGCCCTCTTTTATTCTTTTTCTTTCTTTTCTTTTTTCTTTTTCTCATTTTTTTTTTTCTTTTTCTCATTTTCTTTTCCTTTCTCTCATTTTCTTTTTTCTCAAATTATTTGCAGAATGAAAAATCATTTGACAACCAAAAAAATACAAGGATACAAATTTTCAGTCACCAGTTGATCATATAAATTATAGGGTTATAACACTACGGAGATCCACGTGGCATAGATATTACAGAACGATTCATTTATCATAAAATAGTTCAATGGGAGCTACTACATTCAAGCGGTTACTTCTCCTGTCACATAACAAAATTGTTTTTCAAAACAATGTGCATAATAATAGAGCAAGTTTTATCCTGCATGTGGGTCCGAATAAGAAAAGACCAGTTATAAGAAAGAAAGTTGTTGGCCAAGGATGTGAAGTACAAAGTAAACCTAGAAAAAATTCTGAAATTTGATATTGGATACATAGATTTCAAGAACATCTGCACCTCTCCTGACTATTTGCAACAAAACAAAAAAAAATAAAAAAATCGCAATGATCCAGAAATTGGGGCCACCAACATTTTTCATCCCATTTACATGTGCAGAGCATTGCTGGGATCCATTGGTGGCTTTCATTTCTGACCTGCATAGTAACAAGAAATGTAAAAAAAAAATGATACACTGGAAAGTAACGGCATTGACTACCTCATAAGAAAAGACCCGGTGACATGTACTCAATACTATAGACATAGAATAAATGCTTTGAGACAATTGATATGCCATGATGAAATGTTTTTCGGAAAAATATCAGACTACTTTTTTGTGACTGAATTCCAGAATAGGGGAAATGAGCATGACCACACACTGTTGTGGATAGAGGGTGCACTGGTCTATGGAGATGATAACAATTCAGAGATCGAACAATTTGTGGATAAATACATAACATGCAATACATATCATTTGGAACCAGACCTTGCAAAAGTCCATAGACATTACCATACAAGAAGTTGTAGAAAATGAAAAATCTCGCATTGCAGATACAACTTTCCTGTTCTGCCAATGAGAGCTACAAGAATCATAGAGCCAGTTAGTTTAGAGGATAGTGTTGTTGTTGAAAAATCTAAATCCTTGTTCACATTTCTAGAACAAGGAGGATTTGACGAAATGATGAGCTTTGTTGCCTTCTTGACACAAGTAAATCTATCGGAAGATGAGTACATCCAAGCCATACAAATAACGCTTAGGCAACCAACACTTTTCCTTAAACGAAAACTCTCCCATATTTGGAACAAAAGTTTCTCCAAGGACATGCCAGTTATGTGGAAAGAAAATACAGATGCACAGTACATGCTGAATGCATATGTTGCAGCATCCTACTGCACCTCGTATATGATGAAGATTGACAAATCTATGACATCTGCATTCAGAAAAATACACAAGGAACATGAAAGAAGTCATATTGATGCCATAAAAATGATATGCACCCTTGGAAATACAATGCTTAATATTCAACAAATGTTTTCTCAACAAGCAGTTCACATTGCCCTTTCTTTGCCCCTCACTTGTAGTTCAAGAAAATGTGTCTTCATGAACACATATCCACTTGAAAAACACACATTTATGCTTAAACCACCGGTTTTTCTGCAACAAGAACCTGACAATTCAGAGGATGTCATATGTCACTCTATTATTGATTATTACATCCAACGTCCATCTTCTATTAGGCATATCTTCTTAGCAGAAACCGTATCGCATTACAAAAACAATGGTACACTCATATCAAAAAGAAAAAAACCCTATGTTATATGGTTTGCCAAATACAATAAACATTGTGACTATGAAAACTATTGTAGAGAAAAACTGTTGTTGTACATTTCGTTCCATGAAAATGAAGAGACATTAATACATAGCTTGGGAGGTTGTGTATGTTGCCTTTGAGACTATAGTGCATATCAATGAAGCTAGATTTACCTACAATGTTAATCCAACATGGGGAAATCTATAAGTTGCACTTAATGACCTAGAAAACCCTAGATATCATGATGAGACCTTCAGAAACCCAAAAAAAGCTAAAACTCCTTTTGAGTCCTATGACTTACAAGCGGATTTTCCTTGTCCTCTAGTGGCTGAAAGTGAAAAACATATCAACCTTGGTTTTCAAGTTACAAAACATCCTTTCCTGATTGAAAATAATGAATACCACATAATAAGACGTATGTTGAATCACGAACAACAAACAATTGTAAAGGACATTTCCCTTAAAAAATGGTTGAACATGAACAGTCTTGTGCACGTATTCCTTACAGGCGGAGCAGGAATAGGCAAGACATTCATAGCTAAAGCTTGTTCCAAATTCTTATATGAATCTATGATTCAAACAATTGCTCTGATCTTATGAAACCAAAGGGCCTAATACTTGCATACACAGGAAAAGATACATACAATGCTGGTGGAACAACAGTCCACTCTGCATTTTTAATGCCTTTTAACAAGTCACAGTTTCTTCCACTTAGCAAGGAAATGTTGGATACATTATCTAAGATTTACGAGGAACTCCAACTTGTCTTTATAGATGAAGCATATTTGATTGGTAATTGGTTCTTGTATTCCATTGAAAGTCGGCTAAGAAGCATAAAACATGTGCAGACCAAATACTTTGGAGACATTGACATGATCTTTTTTGGTGATCTTTACCAGGCACAACCCATCCAAGATTCTTTGATATTTGAACAACCTATCGCTAACATGGAAATAGTGACCCATGACTTCTGGAGAGACAATATTAAATGCTTTGAGTTGCATACTACAATGCACCAGACGAATGAAAAATTCATTGCAATTCTGAATAGAATGCGCACAAACAGCGAAACATATGATGACTTGACCTATATTAATTTGAGGTGCTTACGGCCTGCACCAACAGATCCAACGTTCCCTTACCTTTTCTACAGAAATAAGGATGTTGAAAAGCATAATAGCCACATGCTTTCACTCATGCCTGGCAATGATATCATCATCAATTCGATTGACTTGGAAGAAGACAACCATGGAAATGTCCCACGTCATGAACATTCAGTCACTTTACCTTTGCACCTTGCACTGAAATTAGAAATGCTAGTTGAAATATATACCTGTAACTATGATTCACAGGATGGCTTGGTGAATGGTGAAGATGGAATACTGAAAGGCTATACGAAGACATAAAAAGTAGATGTCCTTTGGATTAAGTTCCATGAACCACATATAGGCAAGCGACAAGCAAGCAAGTTGTCTTATCTAGATAATTCAAACACTGCAAGCGATTGGACTCCTATTTTGCGAATATCAAAGCCAGTATCAACATCAGCAAAGACAGGTCCACTGAAGATTCACAAAAAGTTTCCAATTAAACTTGCATGTGCACGTACAATCCACATATCACAAGGACTAACACTTGATATTGTTGCATTTCAGCCTGTTGGAATTCGGATACATGGACTTGTATACACAACATTGTCCCATGTCAGAAGCATATACTCCTTGTATTTACTAAGTCCTCTGACAAAAGATAACTTCAAAGTGAAACAGAAAGTTGATATTGAGATGGAACGACTCAGGACCACCGTAAAATGGCAACTGCATTATGATTACCAATCCATACAAACAAATTCATCTATATCAATTCTCTCACTTAACACACGCATCTTAAATGCACACATGGATGATATACTGAATGACTATGATTTAATGCAATCTGATATTCTGTTCTTGTAGGAAACACACATGGCATTACGCATGCAAAACAAACAATTCCCAAATCACAATTGCATATCAAGTTACATTACACATGGGGTGATGATACTGGTGAAAAAACATGTACCAATTTTGGACCACATACATATCGAAGAAAAGAATGTTGAACTGGTGCTTGCCAAAAAAATTTCCCATGGAATAGAAGTTGCAATACTAAATATGCACGTTGCTCCCCATGCAACATTCTCCAACATAGTAAATGTTATTTCCAATTCATTGGACCCTTTCCATCTGAACGGATCCATTGTACTTGTAGGAGACTTCAATATTGACATGTTACAAAATACTGGCAGAACAAAAGAATTGCAAAACTAAATGTGCAAATACAGTCTACGCTTTCTTCTAAACAACACATCCCATCTGCAAAACACCCTTATTGACCATGTCTGGTCCAATGTGCCCATTTCTCAATACAGTATGTTTGTCTTAGACACATATTGGTCTGATCACGATACAATTGGTATTGCACTTGAATTATGACATATACATCAAACTTATTGCAAACTCATATTTATATGTTTCCCTAATTTCTACACATAGCGTTATGGTGAGCATATAGACGGTATTCTACTCTAATTATAAAATATACATTGTGTAAAAAAAGAAAAAATAAGGTACATCCTCAAAAAAACTATTTGTGACTCTATTCATCTTATTCAATTTTTTTTTTTGTATATGTACATAGTAGTTGCCTTTTTCTTAACATCTGAGCTTATGTTCATATCCCTTTTGTTTTGTACTTTTGTTGATAGAAACAGAAAGGAAAACTAGAAGGCACAAAGAACTCCTACCCAGAGATGTACACGAATCAATGCAAAGGTGCATTCTTTTTCTGCCTGTGTTCCATAGTAAACAATTTTTCCTTTACTTTCTCTGAATTTGTCAAACTTGTTTGCAGTTTTTTTTCTTTTTTTCTTTTTCTTGTGTAGAGAAGTTGCTATGTTGCACGTCCACCATCCAGCAGAACTGCAATTTTGAGATAGTCATCCCGCAAGTCCATTTGTCAATATGTATATCGCCCAACTATAATTGCTATTTGTAGGACATGGAACATTAGAGGCACAGTGTGAAGCTCGCAAGTGCGCGATCCAAATAAGTGGCTAAGTATGGAATAAGGGATCTATGCATCATAAGAAATTTGTAGGGCACTGAAGAATAGAGGCCTATTTCTAACCCCGCCAACCCGACAATGCACGATGCACAAACTGTACATGCTCTATAAATTCTCAGCCACCCGGCAAGTCTGCTTGTCAATTTGTATATCGCGGAACTGTATGTGCTATTTGTAAAACACAAAACAATAGAGGCCTATTTTTTGACCCCTCCCATCCGAGAACCTGCAAGTATGGAATGCAATATCGGTACATGATCTAGAAAATCTCATGTCCATACTTTATAAAGGAACATATTTACTTTTTCCTCGCTTCTACATACATTGATCTAGTAATCACAGATTTGGTGTTGCACGTGAATTATGAAATGTGTAGTGGGAGTCGGACGGAGCCCTTTGCTTTTCTTAGGCAATTTTGAACTCGCCATCCCGAGAACCCAATTTCTATATGGCGGAAATCGGCCCAATGTACAACCCACAAATATGTATTTCTCATTTGTGGGAGCCCACCAACCCTAGAGTAGAATGTTGAGCCGGTCACCTCACAAATCCGCTTCTCAATTTATTATCATAAGATATTTGCAAGGCACCGAACAATAAAGCATCATTTTTTACCCTACCATCCAGAGAACCCGCGATCCAGAAACTGTAAATGGTCTATCAAATCTCGGCCAGCCTGCAAGTCCGCTTCTCAATTTGTATATCGCGGAACTTTGTGTGCTACTTGTAGAACACCGAACAATAGAGGCCTTCTTTTGAACACGCCCGCCCGAGAACCCGTGATCTCAAACCATGCACTTTCAGATTTGCCCATTCCTTCCTTGCTTGCTCTTCCCCATGGTCGTTACCTTCACACATGTGCATAATAAAAAAATACTATTTATATATATATTTGTATATATGTCTTCTTTCTAAATCTTTAATGCTAACAAGTCATCGTGCAACTACTGTCTAAGCTGTCATTGATGCGCGCAAGGCTCGAGAAGTTTTCATTAATGCAATTTTTGTGAAGCATTTTCTTCTCCCTTCCCAATTTTAATTTCAAATTCCATGGAATGTCATTCACATGCCGCCATATTGCTTCCTTCACGAAACCTCCAATTGCTTCCCAGTCTTAATTTCAAATACCATGCAATGTCATTCACACGCCGCCAACTTGGTTCATTCATGAAACCTCCAATCCTTAAATGTTCTTTGCCATGACCCTCACCTTCGCACTTCTAAGTTTGCAATAACTACGCTTTACTTCTAAAAGGTCACCATACAACATGCATAGATATTGTCATTAATGAGGATATTTTCCATTCACACGCATTGAAGCAATGTTTGTGGGGGGTTATATTGTCCCCTCCATTTCTTCATTTCAAGTAGCGTTTGGAGCCAGCCAACCTTTTAATAAACTACTGCTAGCAGCTACACAACATTTTTGTAGAGATACAGTGAACATCTTCCTCAAGAGTTTCTTGTGCAGAAGAATGGAAAAAGAATTGTAGGGGAGGCGGAGCAGCCCGAATTACCGTCAAAACATGGCTCTTGATGCTGATCTGGAAAGAATATTCTGCAACCTTGATCAACCCGCACACGCAATTCAGCATGCCTGCTCAATGGACATGGTTGGTACCAAATTTTTTTACGTAGATGAATCCTTCGTATTCCAGAGCGTTATTTTTGAAACCAAATCAAAAAAATTAATCATTGAAAAAAGAGATGTAAAAAATAAGAAAATAAAACATCATTCAGAACTTGACCTTGCCAATATGCACACATCCAAAATCTCTGAACTTCACAGGGCAACCGGAGATGCTCTTCATGATTATGTTGGATTCATTGAAGCCGAAAATGCCAGACTAAACAACCGGATTAAGGAATTAGAGAAAGCTTTCTTTCCTATGCCATTGCTTGGCAGTTCCTTGGAAATAGGCATCCCTACGACTATGTGCACCCCCTCAACAAATCTAAAAGGGTCCTCCAACTTCCTCGCATCCTGTAGAGGATATGTGAAGAACAATATCAACAAAAGAATAGAACTGATTGCCAAGGCCTAGGAAACATCATAGAATATGGATTCCCTGGGGAGCAGAGCACATAACTTGCTCCTACTTCTACAGACAGATTTAAAGAATGAAGAAACTTTCTAAGTGCACTCAGTCATCCCTTTCGCCTTTTATGTCAACAACATGCCAGAGACGAGAAGAAGACAACATTATCTCTTGTCCAAAAAAAGGCTCACTCAATTAGAAGCATGCTGGAAACAGAAAGTGAAGAACCTATACCTAATCGTGCAATCATGTGAGCAAGAAATATCAAAGAAAGAAACATTATTCACAAAGCTCACCAAAATAGACTTAGCAGGAAAGACAAACAACTTTCAGAACCCCATCTTATTCCTCAACTCACTGATGTTAACCAAGCAAGCTTTTGATCAACAAGTTGATAATTTGAAGGCCTTCTCTTTAGAAACTTTTTATAGAATTGTTGAATATCATGAAGAAGAGGTGTACAACTGGTTAGTTAGGTATTCACTGCATAATGGAGACATTCATGAAGGTATGTGTAAACTTTCAATTGATCTAAGTGAATTAGAAAATGAAGTTTTCAACATTCGAATCCGCAATGACATCAACGTCACCCCCTTGAGAAGCTATATTGAAGAGAACTTGAAGTGGATCAGCCACGAAATCCAACAAGCAAATGCATAAATCCTTTGTGTATCAATCTAGTTATTGAAGCGAGTTGCCCACAAAAACCAGCAGGGAAAGGCATGACCAACCAAACACAAAAATTATGTATACGTACCATCCCTGTAAGTGTATAGCGATAGTCCTTTCTTTATCAATCCAGTTGTTCCCTTTTTGAGTAGAAATCTATAGGCAAAAACTGATCTTCCCATTTCTACTTTTCAGGTATTACATTCTAGTGTGTCCAAATTCTTTCCACACTCCTATTTCTTGTACATATTTCTGTTATGGTCCGCGGGAGCCCCAATACTAGTCTATATGACAAACGCATTTATATTTGCAGGGATAGGTAACAAACTATTATTTTTTTCATATATTCCAAATAAAACTATTCTTTTGTCTCCTTATATATTTGTCTTCCTGGATTTTTTATCTTCAATTATGTTGAATGTGAAGTCATTCTGTTTATTTTATCTCTATTCTCTTTTTTTCTTTTTCAAAATAAAGTATGACATAAATCACTCACTCAAATTCGACATATCATATTTCACACATATATGTGTTTCTTTAAATTTCCAGGAATATGTAACACGTTTCATTTTTTTCCAATTTTCAGCCCACCAGCTCAACAACCCACGCTCCAAAAACTTCCTAAGTATGTAATCTGGGCTCCATCACACTATATAGAATGAGGGCTCCGTACATTCTCTATAAAAATACATATTTCGTATGTATAAAAGTAAATATCTACTTTAAAAAATTACGTTTTTTCTATGTACAATTTATGCTCTCCGGGAACCTATAGTTTGATACATTCCAATTTCTTGTATCCACAAGCCCCTGTTTTAAAGAAAACTAATTCAGGAATGTTATTTATTTGGTCCTCCTGTCCACCATCTTGTGTAACAGACATTGGTACTATATTGTTTGTACATTTGTCCACCACCATGTGTAAAACCTATGTAAAGAAAAGTAATTCCCGAATGTTAAATTTTTGGGACACAAGCCCCTTGAAATTCAAATAGTCTGCATGTCCCATTATCAATTTGTACATCACGAAACTCTCGGTGCTATTTGAAGGTCATGGAACAATAGAAACCCACTTTTCAGGTCCCCAGCTCGGGAACCCGCGATCCAAAAACTAGCTAAGTATGGAATGAGGGTTTCATCTATGCTCTAATTCGGGAAGGCTAGTTTTCCTCCTGCTTTTATGTGTTCCTAGATTTTTCATTTTCATAATGGACTATGACATAAATCACTTATCCAAATTTCAGATATCAGATTTCACTTATATGTGTGTGTGTGTGTGTGTGTGTGTGTGTGTGTGTGTTTCTTTAAATTTTAAGCAATATGTAACACGTTTTATTATTTTTTTATATAAATGTCGTAAAATTGTGTTCACTACTTTCTTTCTACTCGAACGTAAAGAGACTGTCATTTCTTGCATCTTTGCAACATGTCCTGCACAATGTTTGTCACAAAGGCCCTTAAAATTAAAATAGTTCGCAAGCCCGCTTCTCAATTTGTACATCGCGTATCTTTGCCTGCTCTTTGTAGGACATGGAATGAGGGTTTCATTGTTTTTCTATAAAATCTCATCCCCATACTTTATGAAAGTACATATTTCGTATATATAAAAGTAAATGTCTACTTAAAAAAATTATGTCTTTGCTATGTATAGTTTATGGTCTGCAGGAACCTATAATTTCATAAATTTCAATTTCTTGTGTCAAGGAGTCCCTGTTTTAAAGAAAACTAATTTGGGAATGCTATTTATTTCATCCTTCTGCCCACTTCCCTATGTAACAGACACTGGCACTATACTTTTTTCCCTCTTTTCCACCAACGTATGTAAAACCTATGTAAAGAAAACTAATTCGCGAGTGCTAAATTTTTGGGACACGAGCTCCTTAAAATTCAAATACTCTGCAAGTCCGATTCTCAATTTGTATATCACGGAACTGTTGGTGCTATTTGTAGGACACAGAAGAACAGAAGCGCGTTTTTTAGGTCCCCAGCCCGATAACCCGCGATCCAAAAAATACCTAAGTCGAGAAGTCATTTTTTTAAATAAAACTAATTCGGGAATCATATTTGTTTCATACTTTTATCCACCAGTCTATGTAACAGACATCAATACTATTTTTTTTTTTTACTCCAGCAGCATATGTAAAAAGGAAAACTAATTCGGGAATGTTAAACTTGTTCGACACGAGCGCCTTCAATTTCAAATAGTCCATAAGTCTGTTTGTCAATTTGTATATCGCAGAACTCTATGGACTATTTGTAGGCCATGGAACAACAGAAGCCCAATTTTCAGCCCGCCAGACCGAGAACCCGCCATTCAAAAATTTTAGTCCTCAAAACAACATGTCAATCGGTATATTGCGGAACTCTCGGTGGTATTTTTAGGCCACAGAACAACAGAAGCCTAATTTTCAGCCCGCAATCCTAACAACCCAGAATGAAGCTTCCGTGCATGCTCTATATATCTACTTCATCAAATTACATATTTGATTTTTGTAGGCCATGGAACAACATAAGGCCAATTTTCAGCCCCCTAGCCCGAGAACCAGCGATCCAAACTTTCAAATAGTCCGCAAGACCGCTTGTCAATTTGTATATCGCGGAACTCTCAATGCTATTTGTAGGGAACGGAACAACAGAAAACCAATTTTCAGCCCGACAACCCGAGAACCCGCCATCCAAAAATTCAAATAGTCCGCAAAACCACTTCTCAATTTGTATTTCGCGGAACTCTCGGTGCTATTTGTAGGCGACAGAACAATAGTAGCCCAATTTTCAGCACACCACCCCGACAACCCGGAATGAAGCTCTCATGCCTTTGTTTTAAAGAAAACTAATTCAGTATTGGTAGTCTTTTTATTCTTTTGTTCACGAACCTATGGGAGCATAATTTTTAGCCTGCCAGCCCGACAGCCACAATGTTCTATATATCTACTTAATCAAATTACATATTTGGTATCTAGTAGCTCTTCTTTGTAATATACGTATGCCCTTAGATATCAAATAGTCCACAACTCTAGTTGTCAAATTGTATGTCACAGAACTCTAGGTCCAATTTGTAGGCATAGAACAACAAAGCCCGAATTTCAGCACACCAGCGCGTTACTACTATTTCTGTTTATTTTTTCCACGACCGTATGCAAAGCATATCTAAAGAATAGTACTTCAGAAATGCTAAATTTTTTGGACACCATGCCCTTAATATTCTAATAGTCCGCAACTCCAATTGTCAATTTGTAAATCACAGAACTATCCCTGCTTTGTGTAGGGCACAGAAGAACAGAAACATCCCGAGAAGCCGCCATCCAAAAGTTTGCTAACTATTGAATCAGGACTCTACCTTGTAAAATTACATATTTTGTATGTATAAATTATGCTATTCAGGAATGTTTCATTTCATAAATTTCAATTTCTATTGTGTGCAGGAATGCTAATTTTTTTTGTTGTTTTTTGTCAAGAAACCTATGTAACCCACATTACCACTATTTTCCTCGGTTTTTTGCCCACGTACCCATGTACTTTAGCCTCCTACCCATGTGTCTGTACTCCTTCACATTTATTCCCTTTCCCGCGGATGGGGTTCTAGTATTGCACACGCGTCGAGCGGAGCAGCCAGGAGCGATACTCCATGGCGCCGACGATGTGACGACCGCGTGCCACTCACTCCCAACTGCCTAATCAGTTCAAGTTCAGCTCGCTCAAGGCATGGCGCCATTGCTCTCATTTCACCTTGCTCTACCTTTTCATCCTTTCGACGGACCAACACCCTTGTTGTGCCTTTACTCTGCGCGTGCGGCCATTTATGGAACCTCACCAGCTACCCAACCTATTTCAATTGCTCCAGCAGGTCCAAATGGCTCATTCTTTCCTGCTTTTTCTTCTAAGATCTCGTCTTCCTGCCTAGCCTTTCCCTGCTCTGCATTTGTCTTTCCATGCTCTATTCCTGTCTCATTTTCACTCTCCCACTGTCCCAAAGATGCCCTAGCTACGAAGGAAGTCCAAAGGTCGACCATCCTACCAGCCAAACTGATCTCGCCTAGTCCTGCATCCCCCGCATGCTCCCTCCTTGTTATCCTCCTCCTCGTCAGCCACCTCATCCTCCTCCCTGGCGCAGTCGACTCAAATTCCCGCATCTCTCCCACCCCTTCCTGCATCCCTTGCCAATAGAATGGAGGAGCTAGACTACTCAGGGGCCTCACTGAACAACAACCCAGGACCTTTAGCCAATTCAACATCTGTTTCACACCCAGGCCCTTTGGCCCCTCCCAACTCTCCGGCCACCCAGTCGCTTCAGGACCAGCTTCACGACACCCAATTTCAGATGGATGGTCCGGAAGCCAGTCAAAATTCACGATGACAACCGCAATCTCGAGCGGGTTCCAACACTGACCCAAAATGCAAGTGGAAAACAGGCCTTGCACTGGTGTAGAGCCTGGTATTCGACCTGTGTCGGGACATGGATGACCTCTGGTTCCGCCTATAGACCCTGGATGACAAAGCCTCTCGACTCCTGCAGTTTCTCTCCAAGTTACAAAGTTTTCATCTCCTCACACTAGAGGCAGCTGAATCAACAACAACCCAAGCAACAACAACCTCAGCACCAGTGTTGCCACTGGAAAATTTGGTCCACATAGACACAGACTGCGAGGACCAGAGGCTTCCATCACGCCCGGAGGATGTCCAGAAGGAAGAGAACCTACCATCAGAGATGGAGAACGCTATGCAACTGGACCGCACACCAGTTCAGGAGGAGCCGCCTCCTCCCAGGGACATGACATTTCACACCTTTTGCATGGCCATGTTGCCGCACTACAACCCATACCAGTGATCTCTATTTTTTTTGTCTGTTGTTTTGTCATGTGCATGCCGACCTTTCATGCATTTTCCATGGTTATTATAATTAGGCTATCTACACTTTCCACAGTTCTAGCGCCCACCCTTACGGGCCAGAATTTTGAACTCTTTTTGCATCAGTGACAATCTACACTTAAGTTATGAAGCGGTTTGGCTAGCTGAGCTAGTTTTCCCTCATTGAAGCTCAGTATTTACAGCTTGAAACCATGGAAATTCTCTGTACTCCTTCATTTTGACAGAGTTTTAAACAATCTTACTTATAAAAAAAAAATATTGAATAAAATTTTAAAAATTGCTTATACTATTCATTAACTAAGACATGTTATAGCATTATATAAATTACTTTAAATCTCCATACAACGTTATAATATTCTATAAATTGCTCTGTGTCATGTATATCACAGAATTGTTCACTGCAAAATGTATATGACGGAAGTCTTTGGTGAAAAATGTATATCACGTAACACACTGGACATGAAAAGTGTGAACCCGAGATTTCGCCAACCCGCGACTCCATAATTGTTCAGTACAAAATGTATGAAGTTTATAGCATTATACAAATTACTATAAATCTCTGTACAATGTTATAATCTTCTATAAATTACTGTCTCGTGTATATGACGGAATTGTTGGGTGCAAAATTCCTATTGTATGCTAATTTTTTGGTCTTCAATGACGTTGATGTTTTAAATGTTGATGTAATTTCCAAAGATATGTAACAGACATTATTTATTTTTTAATAAGTTTGTATAGTTCGCAAGCCCGCTTGTCAATTTGTATAGGGCAGGGAACAACAGAGGCCCATTTTTGAAACCGACAGCCCGAGAACCTGCGATCCAAAAATTGGCTAAGTATGGAATGGCCGCTTTGTCCATGCTCTGTAAAACGTGTGCAAAGAAAATCATTTCGGCAATACTCTATCTTTTTTGTCCAAGAAAAGCCTTATTTTTAAAGAAAAATAGTTCGACAATGCTAATTTTTTGGTGTTATTCTCCACGAACCTATGTAACATACCTTATTACTATTCTATTGTATAATTGACATTATTAATTTCTGATAAATTTCTATAGTCCGCCACTCCGCCTGTCATTTTGTATATCGCAGAATTGTTGGTGCTATTTGTAGGCCACAGAACATAAGAGGCCCAACTTTGAACCCGCCACCCCGAGAACCCGCAATCAAAAACCTGCCTAAGTATGCAATGAGGGTTTCATGCATGATCTATAAAATCTCATCCCCATACTTTATAAAAGTACAAATTTCGTATGTATAAATCTAAATATATACTTTATACAAGTACATATTCCGTATGTATAAAAGTACATATTTCATGTGTATAAAACTATATATTTACTTTACTATGTTATGCATGCAAACCACATCTACTTCAACTTTATACCCACATGTCTTTATACCTCACATTTACTCCCATCCCAACCTGGCATGGACTCTGCTGCCATGCAACACATGTTAGTTCTTGTTTTGGCTTTTTGATATTTAAGATTATCATAAGTTTTTTCATATAGTTTGTATTTTTATTTTAAATATTAAACAAAATTTTATTTATTTAGATTTTTATTGGTGGTAAAGTTTATAATTTTATGGTCAAATCATAAGTGTGACAAAATTTATTATTATATATATATATATATATTAAATTTATTATATTGTTTGAAACGAAACTCTATAGGATGGTACAACTTTTTCATGGGATATTATTTTTGGTAAAAAACATGCAATTCATTTTTTCTAATATTAGGGGGTCTCATCTACCAATTTGGTGTCTGGTTTGACCCTGACCTTAAAAATAAATTATTATTATTATAATAACCAATTTTTATTTTTGAAGAAATATTTTAGTATAATAAAAAAATACTTTTATAATTTCTTTGTCTAAACTAAAAAAACGTATCAAGTTCAATGGAAGAAAATTGTTCAGGAATACTTTAGTAAAAAAACAAAATCTTTTATAATTTATTTTTCTAAACTAAGAAAGGGAATGAATTCAATTGAAGAAAATAGTTTTTATTTTTAAAGAAATATTTTAATACAACAAATAAATCTTTTATAATTTATTTGTCTAAACTTAAAGAGGAAAGTGAATTCATATTGGCCTCTGTAGTTTCCTTGATCTCCAAATATTTTAATTTCTCTTAGGTAAAAAGAGTGCAATGGGAAAACTCTATGGAAAACTTGTTTAACTAAGTTTCAAATGACCATGTACAAAATAATCAATTACATGCACTCGCTTTACTTACTTTATAACCACTCAACTTCGATCGATCATATTTATTGAACACTTTGTAGGTTGATATAAGGGAGAGAAAAACATAACAGAGCCAAAAAAAAACTTATGACTAGAGAGGTTTCTACTCCATTGCCAATTCTTCCATAGTAAGGGAAGAGTTTAGACCATGTTATTTTCTCATCTCCCTTATATGCCATATACACTACTTCAATAGCTAGGTCTATGAACAATAGAACCAAATGCAAAGAGGATAGAGTATGCAACACAAACCCCATTTGCATAAGTCAAATACCTTCAATACGAATTGCATCAACCTGTAAAAGGAAATATGCAAGAACGCCTCACCTTAAGGGTTTTTTTGCCTAATTGTGTGCCAACAAATGTATCCATTACCTGGCACAACTTGGGCTATTCCAACTTGGGAAACTTGCATTTATGAAATTCCTCTTCTCATAAAATTTTATAAGCTCTTTTCAATTTTTGACCTTTTCCACTACTTCCATTCGTTAGTTCATAGTTTCTATGAAATTTGTCTTGTGTTGGATATCTCACTATGATTACTACGGAATATGGAATTTTTTCAGTTGTAAACCAGCACGGATCTGATAGATACTTTGTAATTCCAATTCCATGTTATGTTTTTAATATTTTGGAGGGCATAAGTCAATCTCCAATGTTATGCCACATTGATTAGCTTGTATTGATTATTTATTTTTCATCGTTGACTCTTCGCTCACATTTTTATTTTTTCTTTGTTAATTATCAGGAATTTTGCCATCGATAAGTTTGACTGCCACATGGTTGATGAGTCTTTGGTATAGCATTAGGAAGAAGTCAAATTGTGCATATTTTATTTTTCACTAGATTACTGAAAGAGAATTTGTTATTGCAAATTGATATCACTGATAGTTTTATGTCATAGATTAGATTTATTAGTTTTTAAGGACGATTAAAGAATTTATTTTTTTTAGATAGTAGGAAAATCTATCATAATTCAGTGGTCAACCAACTGTGTGGATAGCCATCATTGGTTGCTATCCTTGAATGCAGGTTGACTCATCACCATTATTCAAGGAAAACATCACCACCTAGAATAATTTGCTAGTGGAAAGGGAAGACATTCAGTGCTGCTAGATGTCTTTGAATCTTGAGATCTTAACTTATTTCCTTATGTCCAAGGAAGATAAACTCTTAACCAAGAAAAAACAGTTTTAGATCATACTCCAAAACCAACTCCAAAAGTAAAATTTATCAAATAAATTTTGTTTTCATTAAAAAAAAATAAGTATTAATAGTTTTTCTTTACCATCTCTACATTTTTATATTTCCTTTTGTTTTAATTTTTTTCATATTATAGATATAAGTTTTTATGAAAATCCATAACAATTTATTTTTGCCAAAACGAACACATAAACATTGAAGGTCCTAAAGCAGATAGAAATGGTAAAGTAAATATAGAACAAACATTATACACCATGCAAAGATAAAAGATCAAGAGGATTGTTGAACAGTGAGGAGTTTGATCATGCA
The DNA here is from genome assembly GCA_009831015.1 of Picea engelmannii. Lineage (NCBI taxonomy): Eukaryota > Viridiplantae > Streptophyta > Pinopsida > Pinales > Pinaceae > Picea > Picea engelmannii. The sequence goes on along the minus strand of ML782493.1, from coordinate 409,516 downwards.
TAATTCGATCGTATTTAGCAAAGGGTCAATCTTGCCAACGAGTGATCAAATTTCAATCATAGTTTAACTTAAATCATTACTATAATAGAATTAAATCAAGAGGATTGTTGAACATTGAGGAGTTTGGTCATGTATAATTAGATATTATTTAGTAAACGGTCAATCTTGCCACGAGTAATCAAATTTCAATCATAATTTAAGTTAAATAGTTACTATAAGACAATTATGTCCTAATATTATATAAAATTATTATATAGATATAGGTTACACGAGTATTATTTACGTGAGTATTTAAAGGTTGAATCGGAGAGGAAATGTACAGATCCTTAATTTGCATTGTTGGAAAGAGAGGATAAAAGATTTGGCGAAAGGCTTAAGGATCTTTTGTTTCACCCATGTCTTCAGAGAGTTTAATCGACAAGGGATACTCTTTCTAAAAATGATTTGAACTTTCAGGAGGGTAGATTAATTTACAACTAGGTGGTCGAAGGGCACTTAGGTCCCACTTTGACACTCAAGCTCTGGTAAAGATATATCCTTACAATTGAACTGTCAGCCTTCCAGCCACAATATGATCACAGGTGTCTAGTTTGAGCCTTTCTACAGGAAGTCTGGTCTTTTTGTTGTTTTGGAGAAGACTGAAGGTCTTTTGATGTTTGCTCAGCTTCTCAGTAACATTCTAGTTTTGGTCAGTGTTGTTCATACCTCCGAGGGAAGTGGAGAGGTTTTGTTATTTTTCTATGAATTGTGTAACTAGATTGTAAACCTTTATATAGTAATACAAGTGCAAATTTCTGTGGAAAAAAATAAGTATTATTTACATAAAACATACGCTTCCATTTTAGAGACTCAAGTCTTACATTTTCATTCTAAGGGATCAAGTCTCTTTGTGTTTTGTGCCAAAATTATTATATAGAGTTATGGGTTATATATGAGTATTATTTACATACAAACTACGCTTCCATTTCCATTTTACATAGACGTTGAATATTATGAATATTATTTATGTGTTTTGTGCCTCATAAATGGAAGGTTGAATTTCGACGACAAATTGTCAATTATGATTGTTTTCCAAAGCCCTCGCCTTAAAAAAACATGTTCTTTTGAAAAAGAATGTATACACACTTGGTGAGAGGTCAAAGTCCATTTTAAAAACATATATAACACAAACTCGTTATAAATGTTGATGAAAATTTTAATAGTGCATGGTATTTACTTTTTAAAAAAAGTTTAAATATTAAATTGATATGCTCTTCGCTAAGAACCTTTACTATTCCAAATATTAAAACTGAACCAATGTAATGCATTATAAATTGCAATTGTTTTATGAATATGATTTAGCCCTTTTTGGTCTTCACACAATCCCATGCTTCGATCTATATCTTTCAACACTTCGGGAATATATAATCATGATTATCCATGACATTTTCAAATGTATTAACCGTAGGGCCATTGATATGGCAAAACTATTTTTTAGGCGTTCGCTAAATGTTTTTTTTTTTATTTTTTTAAAAAGAAGGAATTTGGTGATAAATTTAAACAAAATCATTATTTGTTGTTGTTTAAACTGCATTTATGAATGTATAAATGGATTTGCGTGCTGAAAAACTCTTGGGTATTTAGATTATAGAAACTTAGCCACTCAAATGCATATCCAACCATTCTTCACTAGATTTATTACTTCATTAAAAATCTTCGAAAAAAAGCCAAAAGATAAACGTTTAGACTATGCTCTTTTTTATTACTTCACTAAAAGCTTTATTATTCTTTCATTATTGAATATGTAATCTCAAATATTATTTCTATTAATTTAAAACTTTATTATTTTTCCATTATTGAATATGTAATCTCAAGTACTATTTTTATTAATTTATTTATTTCTATTAGTTATCTTTTCTCTATCCTTCAATGATTATTTGCCCTTATTCTTCTATAAATACAAGCCTCAACACTTTTTTCCAATCATATTAACTTCTTATGTCCTTGATGATGGGTGGAGTGTCCACTCAAAACATTGGACATATTAGACCTTCTTACACAGAATTATTTAGAAAATTTTGCTACTAATATAAATCTGAAAAGTAAGAGATACTGAAATACATTGTCATTTTTGTTTCTATAATAATTACTTTATCTATCATCTATGTGTTCATTTATATGATGTATTTATTTACATTATTCCTAAGACTTCTATCTAAATAATAATAATAATAATAATAATAATAATAATAATAATAATAATAATAATCATCTAATTTTAAGGCCACTACAAAGTCAAACACCAAATTGGTGTATGAGATGCCCTTGTTCGTGGAACAATGAACCCCCTCCACACCATTATTTACATTATTGTTAAGAATTATATCCCCTCCACACCATAATTTACATTACTATTAAGAATTCTATCTAAATAATAATAATAATAATAATAATCTAATTTTATGGTCACAACTAAGCCAAACACTAAATTGATATTTGAGACCCCTTGTTTGTGGGACAAGGGATCCCTCTACACAGTAACTTGACTGTTAAAGTCTATAGAGGTGTACATACCCTCCTCCTTTAGATTTAATTATACAAATTTTAATATATCATACAATTTATTATAAATATAAATACGTTGTTTAAAAATCTATGAAAATTATTCAACCATATAAAATGAAAAAAAAATAAAAAAAAATCATCACGATTAAAAAAAACTTATCACAAATATTTAATCATATAAAATGAAAAAAAAACTTCATACTTTTTAAGCAAAGAAGAATAAGCTTGAGGTTGCAGAGGAAACAAGATAAGATAAATTGTCATATTATTGGGCAACAAGATTCTTTTGATTAAAACACGATAAATTGTTGGCTTGTTACTCAACAAACTAAACCAACAACAATGTTATAACTCATTTGTCCATCTAGTATGAGAGATTATTGATTATAACCTTGCTAATTATATAATCATGAAATAATAAAAGCTTAAACATATTGGAGTTTATGAAATATATGTCATTACTTATCATCATTAAAATAAACAAAAATAAGTGCATGTTGTTGGTTAATTAGGTGATACTATAGTGGAATCTTGAGGTAACTCAGGAGCCATATGCTGAGAGAATTTCATAGTTGAGATGGTCAACACCATGTTTGAAGGCAACAACACCATGTTTGAAGGCAACAACAATGTGGCCAATACCTCTTTTACCAATAGGTGTAGCTCACCCAATTGCAGGAGAATTTTTTCTTGTGCATCCTCTCGAGCCTTTAACATTTTCCCAACAACATTTTGAGATGCCATTACAAGTCAACTATTTCCCAATATTTATTGTCACATGCCCTTGATTTGCGTACATCTGGAACCCAATTTATAATCCCCTTGTCCACCTCCCAGTCTGACATTATCCTACTTTCTAGGTAAATTTCGTCCTAAATTTCCTCTAGGTAGTCACCAATTCGGGCAGGGTAACCACTGTGAATTTCATCACCATTTCATGAGTGTCGCTCTGCACTATGGTTTTGGAAGATTCTAATCTCGAGCATCCAGTGCCAAATTGTTTTTCTAGAATACCACTCCCCCATGATAACCCCGTTGCTGTTAATTCTTGTGTTGGAGTAGAGCCCTATTGAAAGCTTGAACTTCTGGAGAACAAACACAGTATCATTGTTATCAACCTTGTTTCCACTAATTGGTATTCTACTACTATAACCTTCTTTCCTTCACCATTCCTGGTGTAAAATTCCCAAGTGGTTTTGTGTCGAATGCTTTGAGTTTTTGGTTTTCTGGTTGAGGTGTTTTGTTAAATAATTCACACCAGTAGCTTCCTTGTTCTTATGTTGGGGTTTGATATCAAGTTTTATAGCACAAATAGTTTTCAATAAAGGAAGTGAACTTGAGCAACAATGAACTAATAGAAAACAACAAAAAGAATAACCACAAACTCGGATCTGTATTTATTTATTATATATAGTTGACCTCGATACAATAGAAGAGAAGATATGGAAATATATGGAAGAATGGAAGATGTGGTTGATAGCACCTCCAAGATACAATAGAAAAGAGTGATATTGGCTCCCAAGATCCTCCACTAGCTACATGAAAGATATCTACAAGATCAATCTCTTTCCCTTCCTCCAAACATTGTATTTCTTTGGTTGAGTTGCACCCTCATTGGTTGTAGCACACCATAGAAATTTGGCTAACTTCAATATGACTCTAAAACTTCATGAAATGGTTGGTATCATGTAGGGAAGAGGATGGTTGGTTTATATGATAAATTTCCCTTGTTGTAGATGCCAAATTTGACCCCAAAACATTGGATCTCTAACACAAAGTGTGCCCTCCTTCAATAAATTCACTCAACCTTGATAATAAATAATTATGGGGGATGGAAACCACTAAGAGTGCCAAGAAAGGTTGCTCCAGGGATGGAAATTTTACCCAAGTATAGATCTCCTCTAGATCCAACTACTAGAAGCCAAATTGAACTCCTTAAGATTGGACAATGTGCCCTTCCTACATAAAACCCTCCAATGGTGCACCCCTCTTCACAAATGATAGTTGAGAATGATCCGATCTAAATAGAATGGGGATGGTGGAATATTTCACCACCTTGGCCAAGCTTGGACCAGGGAAGGAGGGATCTTTCACCTCCATGTTGATCTCTAGGGTTTGTCTAGTTAAAACCCTCAAAACACTCAAGTTGCCATAGCTCAAAGTTGCAAATAGAAATGAACAAGAATGAGGAAGTGAGGTGCATCATCCTCTTTTATACTCCAATTACTAATTCCTCACTTAAATTATTAATTGGATTTCTAAAGTATTTTCTTCAATTATCTCACATTAGCCAATTAACTTATACTTCCATATTTGCCAATGTCACTTTTTCTAATTTGACTTTAGCATCCTTAGTGACATATTTTGGCCACCTTATTCCCCTTTTTAAATGAGACTATAACTTAGGGGGAACAACTAGTTTACTAAGTCCTCAAGTATTTTGGTCATATGGAAGAGAAAATTACACCTAGAGAGTAAAAAAATGCCAATTATTGTTTGCTTGGTCATTCTTTAGAGCATGGGTGAGTGAAATCATCATGGAGCCAGTGATCGAGGTGTCAGTACTACCATCAAGCTTCATTAATGTTGCAATTATCCCCACTAAATTGGGCACCACTCCTCCCATGCTAGAGAATTATGGCGATGTGGTTGTCCAAGCCTTGTTTTCCTCATTGGGCACTATTTCCCATAACCATTGCCTCCCTAACACCCCATTTGAGGTGTATCCTAATGTTATTTGAAGTAATATTTCAACAAAATATCCTCCAAATAAGGTGATAAGGGAGGTGATTCATTGATGATGTCATTGATAAAGGGTATAGGTGACAACCAATCCATTAGACACATGGACAACATGCAACGACTAAAATTACTATGATGACTAAGCAATGGAGAAGGACAAGGTGTGAAGGGATGGGGGTTCATATAGTCATTAGGAAAAAGTTAAGGTTACTTGGTTCAAATTTCATCCTTGGTATGACTAATCAAACAAGAGGTATCATGACTTCTATTGGAACCCTCAAGCAATTACAATAGAGACTCATGGAGTTGAGTGCATTTGTAGGGCACATCAAACTCCAATCTTTCATCACCTAGCTATATAGATATGCCTTGGAAAACCTTGCTCTACTTTTATTGAGCGTCATTGAAGTACCTAACGTTCTCATGAGAGGAATTACAACCCTCTATGCTCCCGTTGGTAAGAATGCTCACCACAAAAGTGACATGTAACTTAGCGGTAGGTATGTAGCTCAATTTTATAACATCCATTGATTATCAAGAAGTGATGGGTTTGATTCCTAGCTTTTTCAATTTTCAACATTGTATTAGAAACATATGTTGATTAGGTTAGAGTAGGTATTATGTTGATATTATACTAATAAAGAATATTGAGATTTAAAGGGGCATGTAGTGCAATGGTATTGTGATAACTAGATAACAAAACATGAAAAGATGTGAAACTCTAAGGTAATGGAATTTATTAATGAAAGGGACATGTACCTTAATGGTAGAAAAAGCCTCCATGCAATCATAACATACCCACTGTTCAACATGCACCCAAAAAATGGGATTAGTGAATATCCTTATTTTTATTCCTTAATTACACACCAAAATGGTACTTTATTGGTGTTGGTTTTGTTTTATTCCTTAATTACACGCCAAAATTGTACTTTATTGATGTTGGTGTTGTTTTAGGATGTTGGTGTTGTTTTAGGACATTGACATTCAAAATTCATTACAATCTCTATGTTTAGAGTAGAAATCAATGGATATTTGTTAGTTATATGAAAATTCTGAAACAACGTGACCCTACCCACTTGTTAGACATACTTTTAACAATGTTCTACTTGCCTAGCTCATAAAAATAAGGTAATTTCTTTAACATATCACTTTCATTCACATGACTATGTCTGCGATATTACAGAGAGATGGGCACTTCATGGGGGCTCACCCTCAACTTTAATTTACAAATATATTTTAAATTTAATGGAGAAATATCTGATTTTAACTATAAGAAGAAATTATGGTCAACTACAACTTTTTTGACAATGAATTCCTTCTCATTTTCTTAGACTCCTTCATTGTCTGACAATGAATTCCTTCTCATTTTCTTAGACTCTTCTTTCATCGTCCATATGGAGGTCATAATTTTTTATTATTATTTTGTCTTTGTTTTGTCCGTTCACATTCTATCCTCGGTGCATTCATTACATTTGCAATTAGTCGAATCTAATATGGGCCACGCTTTGTACAATTATATCGCTTAATGGTAACTTAATTATGTTTTTGTCTTTTTCCTCTTCTTTGTATATGAAGAAATATGTTGGGAAATCTATGTATATATGACCATAGTCATCATAACTTTTGCTTATCAACATTTTCATAAGTTAGGGAGAAGGTCATCGTCTTTACTTACAAGGTATTAGAAGCTCTTATACTCGCATTTAGTAAAGTTTGAAAGGATCCTTCTTTATGATTTGAGTGCTTTGTGTGAGAAAAGTTTTGACTAAAAGGTAGATCTTGATTGTATCAAGAGAAGTGGAGTAGTTTTACTATTTTAAATGAAGAGATGTGTCACATTAATGAATTAGTAGTATAGATAAATTTTAGTTTTCTATATCTATTATATCTATTAATACTTAATAGGAATAAAAAAATGGGTGAGAAGAGTATGGGAAGGAGGTGATTATGGACCCTAGTGATATAATTAAATATTAAATTTGTCACAAATGTGTATGGGTTTGGTGTGGCAATTAACAATGAGTTTGAAAACTTCACAACATTCTAAGGACTTAAGTTGGTCTCTAAAAGTGGATCATTCATTATTATGGTGGTCGGGGATTTATCCTTTATCATATAAACTTTTTGATTTAAAGAACATATCTCCTTATCTCCAATTGCAATAATGAATAGTCAAACCTAAACTATTCTCCAAATTTGTGAACAAGTAGCCTTAGTTCATGTGTTTGGCTCCTATAACATAATAGAAAATAGAATGACAAACAAAGGGGGAAAATTGAATGAGTCCCATCTTACTTTGTCTTGCAAATTCAGCTTAAGGTTATTTCTCCCTATGGTCAATCAAGTGACTAAAGCTCCTATTGTGTCCTCTAATTTGGTAGGCATTAGGGGAGGATCACCTAGGTCAAGGTAGGAGGAAACCCACGTATATAAATATCGCCCATGATAACAACCTATATATTGTAGCTCAATTTGTCGGGGTGTCTTTGAAAGGTTTTGCATGGTTTCCAAGCATTTATGGAGGGGGAAATATTCACCTTCCCTCATCACTTCAAGAAGTGCATTGAACAGACTATTGCTCCTACTCACTCTTTTCACCTGCAACCACTCTAATTTTTCACACTTAAAGGGAAGGTGGCCTTTTCTTATTGTTTCCTCCCATCCCCACCCACATTCAAATGTAGTGAAGAAGGGTGATCCACCTGCTCCTATGATGGTGGGATCGTCCTTGACCTATCCAAGCACTAATACCCTCAATGAGATGTCACTCCACAAAAAATGTGAGTTAGCCTCTTCACCTTCTTTGTTTTTCATGGGTATCTCTATCTAGAATACGTGAACCAACCACCTTGGTGAAAGATTGTTGTGCTATATCATTTTTACTTTTATGTCATTCCTCTTCCTTTGCAGAATTGGCTACCACCCTCTTTCCATCAATCTACATATATCATAAAATTACTTGAGCATATTTGAGTTGGGCCTTCTCCTTCTTCTTCTAAAGACAATGGCCCACAACTGCTACAAATGTTGCTTGCATACCAAAATGAAGGATATTAGAAGGGGACTATGACATTGTGAACACTTTGAGGACCAAGCCCTAGAGATAATGATTCATGTTTCCTTGTTGGTGCATGGTAGAAACGTTTCCATTAATGTTATGCCAATTGATAGATGTATCGGCACTTGCATGGTGGGATAAGACATTCAATAATTTTTGGATTACATTACCTAGGCACATGCCACTTTGAGGAACCCCCATGCAAAAAATGTGAAGCTAGAATCTTCATTCAATTTAGCCAAAGGAATCACCATGCTAATTTTAAGGATGGAAACATATATTAAAATGTAGAAACCCATGCTAACCTTACTAGTCCTTACTATGCAAAATGTAAAATGTTTGGCAATACTTTTGTAAAAATATTCAAATTTCTAAGGATTTTATATAGTTTTTATGAAATTTTGGTGATTTTGAAGATAAACTAATTTTATTCTATGGAATTTGGGCGAATAGATTTTAGAAAAAAAATGGAAATTGGCAAATCTTTTTTGGGGAAAAACCATGGAAAATTAGCCCATTTGCGAAATTTAGCCCCTAAAATCATCCATATCTCAGTGGAAGGGTAGTTGCCTCAAGCTCACCCTCCCATCGAGCCCAATGGAGAAATAGGGAAACCCACAACATCTTCACTTTGTGTGGAATCTGCGGACAATGTTAGTAACATGCAACAAGATTTTGTTTAAATATTTTCTTGTTTTGTAGATAAATAGTATTAATAGGTCAATTTTCTATGTAACACAACTATTGAATACAATGGAGGAAAACTAATTCATTTTTTAGAATTTTAATCTCTGTATAACTCTTGAAGATTATTTGGGATGGTAAAACAAAATTTTGATGTAATTATTTATGGTTTTGGTAAAGCTACCACATTTTCATTAATATAAGAATTAATGCTTATTTTTTTAATAATAGGGATTAAAAATCATAGGAGAATCCCTCAATGCTTAAAAGATTCAAGGTTAGGTAAGATCTATTTTATTTTTTTAGTTGGATATTTTGTTTTGATATTAAAGACTGCATGAAATTATTTTCCATTTTAGTTTATTAGTGATACACACATGACATACACATCTCATTCACTTTGAATTATAACAATGTCTTAATGCTTCTCTTTAGTGCAATAACATTAGAGATTGAATGCCAAGTATTTTTCCATTTAGTTTTAGTGATATATACCCAAGATGTATAAATACCTTGTTTTGACACAAAAAGAAAAAAATAAAATAATAACTTCTAATGTTGCAAGAGGTGAATGTAAAGAACGCTCGATAGAAGAATGACGCTAGGGTTATGGTGACAAAAACCAGGGTTACTGGTAGATCACGTAACTTGGTAGCAGTCCAGTGTTAGTTGCCTGAAATCATTCTTGACATCTCTTCCATGGCAGAGACAGAGGGGGCACTAGCCCCCTCCTATAGTGATATCAAAACAAATGACCCAACCGGTGCTCGCGGATCTTGGCTGCCCTTTGAGTCGCTGCATCATATGCAGGACCAACTTTAGCGAGAGGAGTTAAATAAGGGGAAAGCAATGGAGGTAGAAGTCAAATCCTCTCATCCAAAGGTAGCTCGAGTGTGGGAACCAGGTAAATGCATTCCCTAAGCCTTTTCATCACCAAAATATGTTGTAAGTTCCAAGAGTAGCAGAGAAAAAAAAATATATGAAGGAACACACACTGATTGGAAAAAATTTATTACTATGGCCATCAGAAAGAGATCTCCAAAAATATATAAAAAAAATGGTGGAAACCCAAAGGACATTTTGACCTGCAATTAGGCTCAAAAGGCTTCTTTACGACCATTTTTCACAATATGAAAGATAAGGATAGAATATTTGAAGGCGGGCCATATTTCTTCAACTTGACTGGTCTTTACCCCCGATATTGGACAGAGCATTTCAACCCCGAAACAAAGCATTTATCATATGCTTTGATATGGATTCGTCTTTAGTCTCTACCGCAAGAATTATGGCTTGGAGAGATTTTAGCAGGAATTGGCAATACTCTGGGTCTATATGTCAAAACAAAGGAAGCCACATGTCAGCGACATTATATCTCCTATGCATGGATCTACGTGTATATGAAAATGTCCAAGTCTCTACCAAGATCCATAATCCTAGAGTTTAGAGATCGAGAATAGACCCAAACCATTGATTATGAACACATTCTATTTAGATGTTGAAAATGTCATGAGCATGGTCATCTGTTCAGGGATTGTCCCCTCAATGCCCCTCAGAACAACCTAGTGGGAGCCCTAGAAAAATCCAAGGATGGTTTTACTCAAGTGCAAGGAAAGAAGAGGAAAACCCAGAAAAAATCCACCCTAGGTCCATCAAAAAAACCAACCTCAAGCAACTCCTTTGAGATCTTAAACCAATTGTCAGAATATCAAGCAGTAGAGGAGCAACACAACTATGTAGAAAAAGAGATCACTCATGGTATAGCCATGGTGAATCCAGAGCCCATCCTGGAGAAGATCTACTCTAATTCAACCCCAAATCCTCTTGAGGAAGATCAACTCATAGAGGAAGGAGGAGACTCATAAATGGTGGTAGATGAAATAGAACTCGCAGAAACAGATATGGACAATATTGAGCAAGCTTGTCACAACCATGAATTGCAAACCTTTCCCTTAGAGTAGTTGCAAAAGGTCCACAAAGTCTATATGAATTCCACTATAGGTTCAACATCAAGATCGGCAAGAAATTTAGGCATTCATCAAGACCCAAAGAAGGAGATTCGAAAAACATCCAAGGATAGAAAAATAATAGGAATAAAATATGCTCAATAGCGCATGCATGAGGTAGATTCCTTTATGATTAACTCTGGAAAAATTCAGAAGCTTATAAAGGGATTCTTCCTGTCTCCCACTCCACCTTCCTCATGAATATCATTTCCTAGAATGTCAAAGGCCTAAATGGAAGAACCAAGCAACGAGTTATCTGAAATAGCATAATAGCTGAAAATCATGAAATTATTCTTCTACATGAGACAAAATGTGAAGAAGAAACAATCGACCTCACACTTTCTCGGTGTTGGAAGCATAGAAACTTTCTCGATAAAAATTCCAAAGGCACGACATGTGCAATTTCATTTTTTTGGAATCCTACTACAATCATGATGGAAAACTTATTTTCCACTAAATGGAACATCATGAATCACTTCAAAGATATCGACTCAAATAAGGAGGGTGTCATCACTAATGATTATGGGTCCCAAACGACACAGGAGAAGGAATCATTTTTCAAAATTCTGGGTGACTTACATGAGATAATTGGGAATAGAAGATGGATACTAGGAGGATATTTTAACATAATACTATATCTTGAGGAAAAACGAGGTGGAATTAGAAGGTTGAACAATGACAACATTGGTTTTTCAGAAAGAAGTAGATGATCTCCATTTGATTGATATAAACACCATCAATGGGTGCTACACTTGGAAGAATTAACGGTCTGGTTATCATCAAGTTGCATGCAAGTTGGACATATTTCTTATACTAGAATCCCTCATGTTGGAAGGTCCCCTTTTGGAAGCAAGCATCCTCCCTCTCTATGGTTCTGACCACTGACCGATTCAATTATGGCTGGAAATATCTTGCTCCCTATGAAGAGAACCATTCCGATTTGAAAAGTTTTGTTTACCCACCTAGACTTCTAAAAAAATGGTCCTACATGGTGGGTTGAGGTAACGATGAATCATGGTACCCTTATGTTCAAATTCCAACAAAAGTTGAAAATTTTCAAGCAAAGAATTAAATATTGGAACAAAAATGTGTTTGAAGATATATTTCAAGCCCAAAAATCACTGGAAAAACAAATGGAGGAGATACAATGAGAGCTCATCACCCAAGGAAATACAAATTCTTTATAGGTAGAGGAGCAGAGTTTAAAGAAACAACTTGAGGAAATATATGTGCAACAGGAAATTCTCTAGTGTCAAAAATCCAGAATCCAATGGCTAAAAGAAGGAGAAAACAATTCAAAATTATTTCATAAATCCATGATTCAAAGAAGGCATATTAACAGGATCACAAGGCTGGAAAATGATCAGGGACAGAACATAATGGACCATGATGATATTGAGCAGGATTTTATCAACTACTGCAATGATATTCTAACTAAACCATGTCCTGATCACTCCACTGCTATTAGAAAAACAACTGAGCATATCCCTTCCCTCATCATAGAAGAACAAAATGAGGCTTTACTCAGACCAATCTCAAGGGAGGAGGTGGATCAAGCAATCAAGGATATTCCAACTGGCAAATCCCATGGTTTGAACGGATTCACAACATATTTCTTTCACCATTGTTGGTCAATGATCCACGATGAAGTCTAGAAACTTGTAGAATATTTGCGCATTACCCAAGGAGTGCTTCCAACGCTCAACACTACGTTCCTTACTCTCATCCCCAAGGAGGAGGGTATAATCACCCAAAGCAATTTCGTCCCATTTCTCTCTGCAATGTCATCTACAAAATTCTAACTAAGGTAATGACTCTCTGAATAAAACCTCTTCTTCCTTAAAGAGCAATCATGATGCATTGAAGGTCTTTAGATTCTAGACAACAACATCCTATCTCATGAAGTAATTCATTCCCTAAAATCATCCTGAACCCTTGGCATGATTATCAAACTAAATCTATCAAAATATTTTGATAAACTCAACTAGTAGTACATGCGATCTCTTATTGTGGCTTTTGCTTTTAGTAATGACTGGGTTAATTTTATAGTTCTTAACATTACTTGATCAACCTTTTTCTCAATTTTAGTCAATGGAGTCCCTTCTAAAATATTTGCTCCTTCTAAAATCTTGTGCCAAAATGGCACCCGACATAATGGACAAATCATCGACATGGACATGGAAGAGATTTTACCAATGAGGGAAAATCAAAATGGGTGCAGTAACCAATTTTTCTTTGAGGGTATTGAAGGCTTGTTGGAATTTCATTGTCCACTCATACGTAATATCCTTGCGCAACAACTTTTCCAACGAGTCTACAATCTAGGCATAATTCTATATGAACCACCAATAGTATCATGTATAACCTATTGTTCTGCGCATTTCACAAACTGAAGTGGGGGCCACCATATCCAAGATGGAGGAAATCTTAGTTGGGTCCACAAGCAATCCATCCTTCCACACAACATGGCCTAGAAATATACCAAAGGGCTTACAAAATATGAATTTCTTTAAATTCAAAGAGATATGTAGCTAGCGGCATCAATCAAGAATTAGTCGAAGAGATTGCATATGTTCTTTTAATAGACTAAACATAGTCCAATCATCCAAGTAGACCTCAATGAGCTTGTGGAAAAACACCTTGAAGGTTGTGACCACAATCCGAGAAAACATTGCAAGGGCATTCTTCAAGCCAAAGGGAATAATTGTGTATGCAATTGACCCCCATTCAAGCATAAAGGTGGTTTTCTCTTGATCTTCCTCTGGAATCCGAAATTGATGATATCCTGAGAATCCATTTGTGAATGAGTAGGCTTCCTGACCACCAACATTTTCCAACACCTCATCTATGAAGGGTGTCAGGAAAGGGTCATGGATGCAGGCTGCATTAGGACTCCTAAGATCAACACATATGCAAATTTATCTTTTCTTTTTAGCTTGCATGACCATAATAATAATCCAATCAGACTCCTATATAGAGAAAATGATCCCGGCATCCAACATTCGATATAGTTCTTTGTGCACCTTTTCGTTATACTCATGATTTAAGTGATAGGGCCTTCTCTTGACCGGTTTGGAATTTGGTTTGTGTTGAATATTCATATCTCCAAATGATACTGCAATGCCCTTCATCTCATAAAATCTCCAAGGAAACAAGTCCTCTTACTCCTTAAGGAGGTCAACAACCTGAGTGACCATCTGCTTGTCCTGATAATCTCCAACAATGACCATCTTGGGCACTTCTTCAGTGCCATTATTGTGTTTCATGGTTTTTATTGCATTATTATAGTCTGGTGTGGTTGTATATGCCACCTTTCCCTTTAGTGCACATTCTCCTCCTGAATCTTTTATTTGGATGTCGTAGGGGTCATTTTCATAAATATTTTCCACATCAATCTTCCAGTAATGCAATTCTTCTTTCAATTTTTCCACTGACTAATGGTATGATCAGACCACCTTGGGGACAATTTCCTTTGGTTGTTGATGGAAAAAGTCCTTAATATGGGAAAGAACCTCTCTATGAGTCGTATATTTAGTAATGAAGCAAAATTTTGAAGGAAAATGGGAACTCATGTGTGTCCACTCAACTATTTTCCTCTTGAGTTCATCCTGAATGTACCATCTTTTAGGGACCATATCCATTGTGTGGAAAAACTGATGGACCCATTGGGCTCGAGAGATGTTATTAGAGGTCCAACACCATTCACAGAAATAAATGTCTTTCTGAGGATCCTCAGTTCCCTTGTATCGGTTGGCTAGCTCAAAGTTAGCGATGGGATGTAATCAAACGTTTATGAAATCTTCTACCTATGCTCAACTCTAAATATTTGGGTGGTTTGTTTCCCACCACCACAAGTGTGTCCCTCAAACCACTACATCCATGGCCTCAAGTCTCTGCTTCATTGGAATGGTTTTCTCCATCAGTATAAGGAATGTCTCCACCGACCCTGTCCCATCAATCCATGGGGCATCACATAGCTCAGACCCGATCCATCACACTAATTTTTTTATCCTCGCCCATCTGTGAGTGGAAAAATCATAGATATTATTCTACCACCTATCCATGGAATCTTTAGAACCCATGTCATAAGACTTCACACTCCTTCATCTTAACTCTCCATTTGCGGTGGGCTTGATGTAGTCCTACCTGCGCCTCGTGATCTTGTAAATATTTTCAATGACTGGGATTAGGTCATCCTCATCCACAGTCTCATTATACCAGTCACCCTCATATGGATATTTTGGCGCGACCACGTGCAGGGTGTATTTTTCAATGGACATCTGCCTCTTCTTCAAGTTCAACACCACATTATTGGTAGCCTTTGTTTTTACTCCTTCTATGTTGACTTCCACTTGCGCCAGACGACCTATTAGGTAGATCTTGTATTGATTAGACGATCAGATTTGGATGGGAAACAAGAATATTCACTTTTCATTCCAGATCCAACATGACTCCATCCATGTCATAGCCACCGATCTTTTTTTTCATCTTAAATTCTTGGCCAGTGCACTTTTTCTTGTTAACCTGACATACATATCTTTCAAGCAGTAGAGCGAATATGGTATCCTCCACTCCTTGTTCTTTCATTCAAGTAGCCAACATCTAAGTTAACTTACTTGTAGCTTCTGGATCATTTAACAGTGACAAAAAATAGCATAAGAAATTACTTACTTGATCTTTGATGTCTACCCTGCAACCTAATTCACATAAGGTTTCTACAGGCACTATGCATTGCAATTTCTCCTAGTGTTGTTCTTGATATGCTTTATGCTCAGTGTGTCACAAATCAGTCTATCTGCAAGCTTCCTCTATCAATCTTTGGGTCATGCATTTTAATTATTCATGCACGCAAGCCTCCTCCAAGGATATTTTCATAGCGTGCTACAATTCCTCTCACACACAAGCTTCTTCTAGCAACCTCTGCATCTCCCATTGTACCTATTCGCGTATCCGAGCTTCTTCCAGCGAACTCTACGTCACCCATTATACCTCTTCACAGATCCTATCTTCTTCCAGTGAGATTTTTGTGACCCTATGCACTTATTTTTGGATCCGAGCCTCTTGAAGTGACCTATGATTCATGTGTTGTAGCTCCTCGCACACTCTTTCCTCTTCGAGTGCTCTTTGAGAATCGTGCATAAACTATTTTTTCTCAGAAAAATAACACTTTGAAGGGGGGTGATGTTCCTTCCTTATCTTTTCGTTTGAATTTTTCCCTGATCCTTCACCATGCTCGAAGTCTACTCATGTCTTCTCCCCTTCGTGGGTTACTACTCATATGTCATCCTCCTCATTCTTCTTCTTGTTCTTCCGCGGCTTTTCATGCACCATGTTATAGTTGGTGTTCTTGTCCTTCCACTTCTTCAATAATTTGGGACAGTCTTCAGTGACATGCTCAGGACTATAACAATATGCAAAGAGAATTCACGGTTTGGTACAAAATCATGAGACATGACCAATATCACTACAATTAAAACATGTGGGGGTTCTACCTCCCCCTCTGCCATAACCTCAGACACAACCATGCCCATATCCACCTCGAGGACCACCTTGGTATCCACCTCTTTATGTTAGGGACCTAAACCCTCACGTAGGTAGAATAATACATTTCCATGTAATAAAGGTCAATATTAATAAGGCCTAGCAATAAGGAAGAATAAGTCAAATGTAAGAAGAACTAATAGAAGCTTCCACTTCTAGAAGGATCTTTCACTAGATTGTTCTTTTGATAGACATCTTTAGTATAAATAGGAGTCAAGGGTATTAGAATTTTTTTCTTGGATATTATTGTAATAGATTTTTTCTCTATTGGAGGTTGCCCCCTTGAAGAGGCAAGTGAACATCGCTCTCAGTAATCGAAGTGATCTTTATCGTGTTATTCTGGTATTATTTTGGTATTATTGTGGTGTTGTTCTAGTTATATCATTGTTTATCATCCATTTCTAGCTAATTGTTTATGTTCTACATACTATTTTATATCTAGAATATTACAAGTGGTATCAGAGAACCTTCCTCGACAGAAAATTGTGGGTTAATTTTTTTTCTTTAGGGTAGAGACGTATTTTAGCGTCTTTAAGATACAGAGATCTGTCATTACATGCATAAACACACAATCAGGGATTCATACACATAGAAAATACAAGTGTTACTTAAGCGTATATATGTTGGCCACCCTTGTAACCCCTGTTGGTACCCCTTTGATTGGTAGCACATCAGACAACACCTGTATACAGATCGACTTAGATCTCCTGAATCCCTCCATAGATAAACCAAACAGCCTCCTGATTTATATAGTGCCACCGAGAACAACATTCTAGAAGATAGTCTCTAGTACATGGGTTGTCAGGTAATCTCTAGTACATGGGTTGTCGGGTAGTACGGCTAAGGGCACAATCTAGCCTCCTTAGTTGGTGCCCTAAGATATTGGGTTGAGTACTACTGTTGGACCCCGCACGTATATCAGAGAGCTATAGCAGATGGAAAACCCTTGTCTGTAGAACCCTTGAATACCCTAACCCTTGTGAAGGAAACAAAAACAAAACAGACAAGATCTATTGTCACGCAACTGTGTCTCTTTCATTTGGGTTGCAAAATTACTACACATTTCTTTCTGTTAAGAATTTGGGAATTTCCTAACTTCAGTATTCTTCAAATCGAAGTATAACTCTGCAGGAGTTAAAAAAAAGTTGGGATCATGTTGGCACAATTATTTGAGACCTATCCTATTAGATTTCTTTCTTCGCCCTTATCGCATTCATCCCTATCATTTTTCAACAATTTTTTTTTCTCGTGGACCTAACCCCCTTCGAGCACTCTTATTTGGGCTTTACCCCATTGTATTCAACTCATCTCCCTAATAGTTGTGATACACTTCACCCATAACCCATTTTTTGTTTGGTCCCACCCGCCCCTTTCTGTGTTCTCTCTTAATCATGGCCCACACCTGTAGCCAAGACTTGGAAGCTTGCTTCAATACCTTTCTCTCTAATTTCACAGAAACCCAACAAGAAGTGAGACATCTCAGTGCCAATATTTCCACCATCAATAAAACAATGCATTCATCCATCAACGCCAAAATAAAGGACCTCAAACAAGACCTCAAACAATACCTTGCTAGCCATCTTGAATCCTTCACTACCATGATCTACGCCAAACTGCATATCCCTATAGATATTCCCTCATCTGACCCACCTTTGCAAATTGAAGGTGAAACTTCCTCTCATTCCCAGAATTTTCAGCCCCATCACTTTCAGTGTGACCTACGCCTTCTGTGTGTGTATGTGACCAAATTTGATGGCTCAGATCCCACTGGCTAGGTAACTCAAATGGAACATTATATCTCTTTGTATGGCATTACGGATGAGTTGGCAAAACTTCAGTATGGTGTTCTCCATCTAGATCAAGAACATTGGAAATGAATAAAAAATGCCTGCCAAGGGTACGTGGCTTGGACACACTTTGTGGAAGAGATTTATGAACTCTTTGACACTGACACCAACCATTTAGATCGTTTGACAAAGTTGAAACAATCTGGAACAGTGGAAGACTTTATAGCCGCTTTTAAGCAATTGTATTTTTGTATAGAGGGCATGTCTGATTCTTTTTTTCGATAATGTTTTATCAGTGGCCTCAAGGATGAGATTCATGCCCATGTCCTCATGGCTCAGCCTTAAATTTGGGTGGAGGCTAGTATAAGAGCTAAGGAAGAACAATGGGTTGTCTCTTTTCAAAACCTAAAACTCTCCTTTATTCCTTGAACTAAACCAAACACTTCCACTCCTCCTTCTACTCCACTAAAGATCCATAAATTGACCAGGGACAAAATGGTTGAACGCCAACTCAAAGGCCTTTGTTATAATTGTGATGACAAATATTTTCATGGGCACAATTGTGAGGAACAAAATATTTTTATGGCCATCTCAGAGGATGTTTCAAAAGACGATGTTGAGGCTCCCTTTATATCCATGTCACCTAAACCCATTGCCACGACCCCTCCTTCAAACCCTCCTGAAGTAGAACCAGTCATTTCCCTAAATGCTCTCACTGGCTTCTTTGCTCCCCAAACCCTCAAGCTAATTTGTTACAATAAGCATAGGAAGGTCATCATTCTTGTTGATAGTGGAAGCACCCACAATTTTATTCATCGTCGCATTGCCCTAGAAACTAATTGCTATATCTGTGCCATCAATAATTTTCAAATCACGATTGTCAATGGCAGGTCCATGAAATGTGGAGGGCGTTGTGAAAATGTGCATCTCCAAATTGGTGAGTACCACATGAAATCTCATATGCTTTAAATCAACATGGATGGTTGTGACATTATGTTGGGTGTAGAATGGCTAAGGACTTTGGGTTCTATTCTCATGGATTTTAAGGAATTAACCATGTAATTTGACCAAGAGGGCCAACAATATAAGTTCCAAGGAATCATCGTCAGTTCCCTAGAGATCATCAGTTCCCGTCACATGGAAAATATGCTCAATAAAGGTCATTCTGGCATTATTTCCCAACTCCATGCCATACAAGCCACTGAGACGGCCTCTGTGTCGCAGGACCTCCAATCCATCCTCTCTAAACATCAAGTGGTTTTTTCCACTCCCCAGGGACTCCCTCCTTCCCGTGGTGTTCATGATCATTCCATTCCCCTTGTCCTAGGAAACCTTCCTCCCAATATCCATCCCTATCATCATCCCTTTTCACAAAAAAATGAAATTGAGAAAATTGTTCAAGAATTGCTCAACACAGGTGTTATATGCCCTAGTATGAGCCCCTACTCTTCTCCTGTGATCATGGTCCTTAAGAAAGAAGGTTCTTAGCGCTTGTGTCTTGACTTTCCCACTCTCAAAAAACTCACCATTAAAGACAAATTTCCCATTCCTATCATTAATGACCTCTTGGATGAATTGAGTGGCGCCCAGTTATTTACTAAACTTGATCTTCATTCTGGCTACCACCAGATCCGTAAGAACGAGGAAGAAATTCTTAAGACTGCATTTTGAAATCATGAGGGCCACTATGAGTTTTTGGGCATGCCCTTTGGCTTGTGTAATTCTCCCTCCACTTTCCAAATCCTCATGAATCATGTCTTCCGTCCTTTTCTTCATCATTTTGTCTTAGTTTTCTTTGATGATATCCTCATCTATAGTAACACCTAGACAACCCATCTTTCTCATGTGAATCGAGTTATCCATCTACTCTCTCAGCACCAACTTTTCCTCAAACAATCTAAATGTTCTTTTGGCATATCAAAAGTCGAGTACATGGGTCATCTTGTTGGCAAGGCCGGTGTCAAGGTGGATCCTAAAAAGATTTAAGCTATGCAAGATTGGCCTCACCCAAAGAATGTCAAAATCTTGCATGGATTTCTGGGTTTAACAGGTTATTATCACAAGTTTGTTAAGAATTATGGAAAGATTGTGGCACCTCTCACTGCTCTCCATAAAAATAATTCTTTCACTTGGACTCCAACAATTGCTCAGGATTTTCACACCTTGAAGATGGCCATGTGCACCAATCCAATCCCAACCCTTCCTGATTTCACAAAGACCTTTGTCTTGGAATGTGATGCTTCTGGGAAAGGAATTGGCACAATCCTTATGCAAGAGGGTCGACCTTTGGCCTTTACTAGCAAACAACTGTTAGAGCGAAATTTGGGCAAATTAATCTATGAAAAGGAAATGCTGGCTATTATGCATGTCATTGATCTTTGGCGCCCTTATCTATTGGGGAAACGCTTCCAAATTAATATAGACCATCAAAGCCTCAAGTATTTTATGGAATAACACCTTTCCTCCCTAAAGCAACAAAAATGGGTGACTAAGATCTTTGGATATGATTATGAGAGCATTTACAAGAAAGACAAAGACAATGTGGTTGCTGATGCACTTTCCAGAAAATATGAAGATGAAGGGTCCCTTTTTTCTCTCCTCTTCATTGTACCAGATTGGCTCCAAGTTGTTCACTAAGAATGGCTACATGATCCCAAAAGTTTGCATCTGATACAAAAATCGCAGACCAATTCTCCAGTCTCCCCAAGATACTCTTGGCTCCATGATGAGATTTGATACAAAGGCTGTTTGTATTTAAGTAAACATTCAAAACTTAAATCCAAGGTAATTTTCAAGCTTCATGCTACACCCACCGTTGGGCACTCTGGGTTTACCAAAACCTATGACCGGGTCAAACATTCTTTTTTCTGGGATGGTATGAAACATGACGTTCACAATTTTGTGGCTGAATGTGATGTTTGTTAATGCAACAAGGGAGAAACAATCAAATATCCTAGCACACTACAACCGCTTCTGATTCCATCTACTATTTGGCGGGATATCTCTATGGATTTTATTGTAGGTTTACTTAAATCGGGCAATAAATCAGTTATCATGGTGGTAGTTGATCATCTTTCCAAGTATGTTCATTTATGTTCTCTTCAACACCCTTTTACAGCCTCTACTATGGCGCAACTTTTCATGGATCAATTTTTCAAGCTTCATGGCATGCCTCATTCTATTGTTTCTGATCATGACCCAACTTTCACCAATAATGTTTGGCAAGAATTGTTCAATCTACAAGGAACCCAATTTCATCTCAACATAGTTTATCATCCCCAGACCGATGATCAAACTGAAGTTGTCAACAAGTGTTTGGAAACATATTTGAGGTGTTTTGCATTAGAAAGGAAAAATCAGTGGGCTCAATGGTTACCACTAGTTGAATGGTGGTACAACACTTCTTACCATACAGCTACCTGCATGACTCCTTTTGAAGCGGTATATGGAAAAAATCCACCTTGAATTCTCTCATACTTGCCAGGTGTCTCAAAGGTCCAGGTGGTTGTCCAAACAACTACAATTCAAGAAGCTATTCTCCATACCCTCAAAGAGAATTTGGTCATGGCCCAAAATCACATGAAGGAACAAGCATATCAAGGTTTCTTTGAACATAAATTTGGAGAAGAATATCAAGTGTTTCTTCGACTACAACCTTACAAGCAAAATTCCCTCAAGACTGACCATTGTCAAAAAGTGGCACCCAAATTGTATGGTCCTTATACCATTCTCAAGCGTGTGGGATAGGTGGCCTATTAGTTATCTTTGCCCAATCATTCTAAGCTCCATCTTATTTTTCATGTTTCCTGTTTAAAGAAGGTGATTGAAACTAAGTGCCAAACTCAAACCAACTTTCTCGAGTTGGACGAAGAAGGCTCCATTTGGATATATCCACAATAGTTTTGGACCAACATGACCGTCGTCTACGTTAGTGCACCATCAAGGAAGTGTTAGTCCAGTGGAAGGATACAACTCCATCAGATGCCACTTGGGAACCAACTACCATTCTGCAACATTTTCCTCATTTCAAGCCTTGAGGACAAGGTTGTTTTTAAGGGGGAGTACATGTTAGGGACCTAACCCCTCACTTAGGTAGAATAATATATTTCCATGTAATAAATGTCAATATTAATAAGGCCTAGAAATAAGGAAGAATAAGTCAAATGTAAGAATACCTAATAGAATCTTTTGCTTCTAGAAGGATCTTCCTCTAGATTGTTCTTTTGATTGACATATTTAGTATAAATAGGAGTCGAGGGTATGAGAATTTTTGTCTTGGATATTATTGTAATAGATCTCTACTCTATTGGAGGTTTCCCCCTCAAAGAAACAAGTGAACATCACTCTCAGTAATCAAAGTGCTCTTTATGGTGTTTTTTTGGTATTATTTTGGTATTATTGTGGTGTTGTTCTGGTTATATAATTGTTTATCTACCATTTCTAGCTAATTGTTTTTGTTATGCATACTATTTTATATCTGGAATATTACACTTTATGTTCCACCACGCCCGCCACCTTTTTTCTCTTTCTATACTCGAAATGCATCGCAAATATGATCTTGCATTAACTGGAGTGAGCGGAAACTATTGACATTGTTCCCAAAGGATTTACAAAAATTGCAGAATGGAGTATGATTCATCTTCTGGTACTTCTAAAAGGTTAGTAAGTGAGGTGGCACATGGCCCCACTGTCTGCATATTTCACACCATTCTGTCTATCCATATGGAAATGGACTTGGTGTGCCTGTCGCCACATAATTCAAAAGTACATGGTACTCGTCTTTGTGATTCCCCTTAGAGTGACATGTGGTACACCATACATGCTCATGCATGACTTTAGTCTTCACCATATATTGTAGCTACATTGTCATATTGGCCAATAGCGACTGCCCCTGTGCCAACCCGACTGATGTCTTGGTGCCTTTAGGTGTAGCTTCCAATATCATCACAATCTCTACCTCCTCCGCTTGAGTCATCACCTTCTGTTGGGTGAGAGACACTCTGACATGGGGAAGTAACCCTGTGTTAAACCATTCCCTGTGTTGCACGTTCTGGATTTGAAATGTCATCCTATTCAATAATATTTTAAACCGTTGGTCATAATCCTAGATAGTTTTTCCTTCCTTCAACTTGATCTATTTTATATTTATAATACATTGGGATTTTGACTTAGATTTATGGAAATCACTAAGTAGATCCTTATTAATATTAGCTAGGGACCTCTCATATCCCGCTGATGTTGTAGCCTTATACTTCATATACCACATCAAGGATCTGTCTCTGAACATAGTTTCCAGTTGCGTGATTTTGGCTACTTCATATGTGATTACCTTCATAGAGCAGATTGCTTCACATGTAAACCATTGTATCTTTGCATCATCCTTACCCATTTTTTGGAACACAGGTAGTCTCAGTGTATTGTCCTGATTCACCATCTTCCAACTTGAGCTAGTACTGATCTTAACTTTTCCACACCACTATTTCTTGGGGTAAAGTATTGTTGACTTCACCTTCTACTCCACTCGTCTCTTTGCTTCTATTTTCTTATTCTCTTTATTCTACTCTAATCTCTTCATTATCTGTTGTGTGTTCTTATTGACTAAAAATGCACAAGGGGGGTGGTACAAAGAGGGGGTAAGTCCATCTTCTACTAAAACTTCTTTTGAGATTACCCATATAGGTATCTACTTGCAGTCACACAAGACCATCTACAATTATCAATTTGTCTCCCCCACCACTAAGGGAACCTCCATCTTCCTCTCCTTTCGACACACCAACACTCTATGCCCTACCTTCATGTCCTAATTGCGCAACATAAACATGCGCTCTATCTTCTAGGCTTACCTGCACACTACAAAGTTATGCTCGGTTTCTTGGTCCAATATGCACACTTCCACCTTGTGCACAATTGTCCTCTCCATACTACAACCTACTACTTCACATGCCATCCACTCTTCTTATCGGCGTACCACTACTCTACACTTCATCTTCCTCTAAGGTTGAAAAAATCCGTAACAACCAAGGGGTGTGGACTTCGTCACCTAGGTCTGTACTAGTATCACTACTAGTATCCCTATTGGACACCATATCCTCTATGCCATGCTTCTTTGTGGGCCTATCCTTGTCTGTGATCCACTATGGCACAACACACTCTTCTACACTACCACCTGGTGTAGTTTCTTTTCTCTTCATCTTGGACTTGATTCCTCATCGCGCACCCTTGGATAAATATTTTCCACATTTCTTTTCCATTATTCGTCGTATCTCAACTCTTCTTGTGTACCTCTCGACTCTTTTTCTCTACTGCTCTTCTGGGTCCATTCCATACCTCATGTAATTTTAACAATTTATGGATCTTCCTCAATGGATCCATCTTCTCTATGAATTTCCCCCATCTTTACAAACACTCCCCGTGCATCCTGGGGGACTTTCCCCCATTGGGCTCCATGTGCATTAGCCCCTTCTCCATGAAAAACATTTTTATCCAAAGAGGAATTTCTTCCAAAATCATCCTTCTTGGTTCTTCTGCAAACTTTCTTTCAGCTTCGCTGAAAGAGTTTGTGCATTCCATGAAAAATTACACAATGTATCATTATTTTACTCAAGCAAATCATAAATAAATAGCCCGAGTCCACTTATTATCCAATGTTTTCAATTCTTAAAGCTTAGCTTGATCGCAAACCACTGGCTCCAATGGCCACACTAGAGAATTGGTAGAATCTTTCCTTTCTATCCATTCATGCAACAGA
Source organism: Picea engelmannii (assembly GCA_009831015.1). Lineage (NCBI taxonomy): Eukaryota > Viridiplantae > Streptophyta > Pinopsida > Pinales > Pinaceae > Picea > Picea engelmannii. The sequence goes on along the minus strand of ML782493.1, from coordinate 384,409 downwards.
CAAGGAAATTTAGCAAAGAAAAGCTCATGCATATCATAGTAAAGATACATGTCTTTCCATTACTTTTCATTCACCCTCAATCATTGAGTCTCTCGAAGGGAAAAATCATGTTCATTTTCCTCTACCCAATCTTAAATTTCCTCCTTGGATGGATGCCACCTCATTTATTTCCTTCATCATTCCCAACAAGACTTTCAGGTCCCAACAATGGAACCATTTGTTGTGCGTTTTGATCCACTCTTGTGCACATATTTCTTAACACTGGGGATTTTAGACCCAGTGTTTGTCCAAATTTTTCCAACAAAACCCCTAGAGCATCGACATATCAATCCTTGACCAAGGTTGAGAAAGGTCTCACCCGATATGAAAAGAGTATCACAAAGACTATAAGGCCTTGTGACAGGGCTGAAGGATAAACACACAAAAATTCATCAAGATTGGCATCCATGCATCTCATATCTGAAAAACTTTTAGGACCAAGAATTAAAATAATACACACACATAGTCAACTCATACATTATAGACACTGAATGGATCAAAATTGTCGCATCTCTATTACTGGAGCCATTCCATCACAATAGAAATATACAATGGGTAGGACATACACATATAATATCCATAGAAATTCATATCTTCTCTATATAAATCCTTGGGATTACAACATGTTGCACAATGCACCTATGCTCAAAGCTCAAACATACAACAAAAACATAGCATATATTCAAATAAATACACTATTACACTAGGCTTAGAGCGAGCTTGATACTAAGGACTCAATGAAACCCTTCTCATCAAAACTCTAGCTAGCTAACCAAACCTATTTCTAATATCACTACTTCCTTTTATATCTTTCTTTATTGGGGGGTGTTGTCTCTTTCTACTTTTCTCCACTCATTTTCCTAAAAAAATGCCTTGCACGCTTCTGGTATCTACCAGCGCTCCATGTAGAATTTCTGTATCAATGGAAATCTTAACTTCCTGGCCATGTTGTCCTCTAGAAATCCAACGTTCTCGTATGTTGCTGGTAGTAATCATTCGGGAAGTTTTTCCAATTCTTCCTTTGCTTGATTCAGACAGACATGTTCTTGATTTTCGGTGCAACTTAAAAAAATAAGACCGATGCGCACTTGCTAGAATTTAATATTGGATCACAACTAAAAAAAATTGGTCCATTTCACACTCTATGACATTCCTTGCACATTTTCTTAGGTGCGCACAAAACTATGGAAAGAGTGTGCATAACTTCGTTTGTGTAGGCGTGCAAAACTGAACCTAAAAATTTGGGTGCCAACATCACTTTTTTATTTGAGGGTCAATTTTAAGGTTTTCTATCGATTTCCAAGGCCATGAATTCGAGGTAATCACAATTTTAACCACCCCCAAAAAAATGGGTGCTACCGGTAGCACCACATTTTGATTCAGCGGTAAAAATGCAACCTCAAAAAAAATGAGAACTCTAGAGAGTTTTGGTTAAGTTGGTAATTTTGTTAAATGTCATTGTTTCTATTAACCCTAGTTTCAAGCATAATTTCATTCATGTTAACTTGGATAAAATATTGCAATTTTTCACAAAGCATATTCAAATCACATAGGTTGAGGGTGAAAATGTTCAAATTTTTAAAGATTTGAAGGTTTCCACGGATAAATATGTTTTTCATTTTGATCTCCATGCTATAGATATGAATGATGTGGATATTACTCTTATATATCCTTGGATGGAATTAATTTCTATAGTTAATATTATTTTGAAAAATAAGTTTACGAAGGTTTGGTACAAGAAAATGAAAATCATATTGCATGATATGTCTCTAGGGAGGATACCTAGGGAGGATAATATAAGGTATCTAGGGAGGTACTCAAGGGGAATAATAATAGATAGGTAGCTATGCATTTCTAATTATAGAGGCCATCTCTAGTAAATAATGCCCATGTAGTAGTCTGAAATAAGTAAATGTAAGAATGCTTACTAGAAGGTTCCACCTACTAGAAATTTCATTTTCTAGAATGTTCTTAGGAGGTAGATAGTAATATATAAAGAAGTATAAGTAATCTAATGAGAGGTATTGTGAAGTATATTGTAATTGTAGCAAGAATTTCTTGTGGAGTGATTTCCTTCCTTAACGAGTAATAAATGGTGTTACACTACCTCAAGGGTTTTCTCTACATTTTCATGTTCACTCTTTTGTGTTTACGGTGTGAATTATTTGTTTTTTTTTTTTTTTCTATTTTCATATATGATGAGATTGTTGAACTTATGCTTATAATGAGATGGGGGTGAATCTATATAAGACACGTTTTAATTTAGTTGAGAAATCATCAATCATTCATTAACTTTAAAACAATAAATGCATGTAAACTCAAATCATTGTACACAGAGTTTAACTTGGAAACCATTGTGGGAGAAAACCACAAAAACTTATCTCTATAAATGTCTATAGGAACCAAACTTTTGTTACAAATCTTGTAGGCACCAACCTACTGGAGACACCAATTCCCTCGGCTAAGTGCCAACTCAATAAGATATTCTATAGGTACCAACCTACTAGAGACACCAATCTCCCCAGTTGAGAACCAACTCAACAAGATATTGTGTAGGCACCAACCTATTAGAGATACAATTATCCTCAGCTGAGAACCAACTTAGTAAGACCTATATAGACACCAATGTAATATATTCATACACAAAGTAATTATGACTTCACATGAATGCTTCATACTTCATGTATTTCACAACATCAGCATACCCTTAAACTTCATGTTCTAGTGCCTCTCCTTGCTTCATACCCCAGACATAACTTCAAACCCTAATCATATTTAGCCTTCATTCCCTTGCAAACCCCGTAGCATCATTCCTAGAATATAATTCCATAATGCAACATCACAACCTCAAAACAATGCACTTTGCAACATCATAGTGATCCAGGAGGATCCAAAATGCTCACAGAGGTCCAGGAGGATCCATAGCGCTCACAAAGGTCCCAGGGGATCCATAAATACTCAAAATTTGATTGTCTCAAATCGTCTCAAAAATGACATCATTTCATATAACTTGTCGTCAACTTTCCAATGGTGCAAATGACACCTCAAACATAGCTCGTATGCAGAAGTTATGAGCAATCAAAGTTTAGTGTTTGAACAGGGAAAAAGTCAAAAAGTTAAAGGAAATGATGACGTCAATAGGTGATGTGGCATGTACAGTCAACATGATGAGTTGGTAGGTGATGTGGAAAATCATACCTCTAGGTTGACAAGTGGATGAATCATATTGTGACACATGACACAGGTTTAGCCAATAAGAGGTTGCCGCATGGCAACTCCTCATTGGCCAGTAATTGTTATTGTTATATAAAATTTATGTAGTCTCGAGGAATCAAATCCTTGACCTCCATAGTCTCCAAGGATTAACATACCCGCCACAACCAGCAAATCGAACGATTGGTTCTTAACTTTATATGGTATATATCATATTTATATTTGCATTAAGGTTTGTTTGGAGGGGGGAAAGGGTCGAGGACTAGCCCCAGCCCTTGGTCATATGTATCACCACAAGACCCACACCTTAAATATGTGGGGGGAGGGGGGCTTAACCTTTGTATTCCATGAGAGTTATAAGATATGTATTCCAACGGATTGTTATATATAGTATATAGTTATTATGTACTATATATAATATATTACCACATGTTTAAAATTATAACCACCGTAACTATTAAAACAAACATCCACCAAATATGTGTATGGAAGGGGAATCAAACCCCGAACTCCACCAATATCGAAAAATGTTTTAACCAACTCAACCATGCCTCCACATTTAGAGGATATTCTCGCTAAAATTAGTAACAAGTTGCCACTTATTTTGGAGGTGGTTTTGGAGGCTACCCTATATATTGGTCATGCATCCCGAGGCACATAACCTGAGACTGTACATAGTTTGACGCAAGTAGTAGGCATGTATTTCAATACTGTATGGACTATACAGAAGTACGTGCAAGTACAACTTAATTTTGTGTTGCACCGTAAAGAGTGTCAAATGGTACCTTAACGAAATTTCAAGTATATTATATCGAATATGCATGATTTTTTGCAAGGATCATGAATATGAGCTATGTTTTGTGATTTTATTTCATTTGTAAAACTTTGTACTCAATTTTTCATTTATGAGTATTTAATGCATTATTTTGCATGTGGGGAGGCACAAAATTGAGCTAGTTTGCAAAGTGGTCGACTTTATAGTAAAAAGTTTCAGAATTTCGCAAGGATTTCAATTATGAACTCTTTTTTTGCATTTAAGTAGCAGAGTTTCATAGAATCCTCAATATTGAATTATTTAGTCCATTTACATGGTATTTTTGGGTATTTTGGGATGAAGATAAGCAATTTAATTTTTTTGAAAGGAACTTAGAGTTGAAACAAAATATGTTATCAACATTGTAATTTGAGTTCTTTTATGTCATCTCATTTCCACTTCAAGATAATTGTTAGGTAGATAGAGAGGTAGTGGAGGCCATTCAATGTAAGGTGGACTAGGTTCGTTATATTATTAAATAAGGCCCACTATGGTAGTTAGATATAATAAATGTAAGATGACTTCTTAGAAGGTTCTGCTTCTATAAGATTCCTCCTCTAGAATGTTCTTAGGCGATGGTAGCACTATATAAAGGGGTTCAAGAAATGTAATGGGATATGAAGAGAAGTATTGTATTTGGATTTGAAGCTCATTAGGAGGTTGTCCCCTCAAAGAGACAAGTGAATAGGAGAGGATCCCTTCCATAATATGATCAATTGTATGGTGTTGCCCTACCTCAAGGGTTTGATATAATAAAGTGGTGGTTTTTTATATTGTTTCATATATCTTTTGTGGTGATTGTATTCAGATATCTTTGGCACTATTGTAGTATTTTGTATGCAGGTCTTTGGAACTTAACAAGTGGTATCAGAGCACTTTCCTTGGTAGGAAGTGTGGACAAACATTTTTATTTTTTGTAGATTTATTTTTTCGGAAAAAAAAGGGCCGCAACATTCCGAACGATTTTTGTAGGTTTTGGTGCAAAATTTGCAAAAAATTGTTTTATATATGTTTTCCTTTCAGAAAAATACCCAAGTTAAAAAAAAAATCGTTCGAAACAGAGTCCAGGAAGTCAAGTTATTTGCATTTTAAAATCTACATTTTTCAGGGTTTTTTCTGTAGACAACCGTGTGATTTTTATAATTTCTGTAGCAGTTGGGGCTGAATTTTTCAAAAAAATTTGCATATCCGAGTTCCTCACACAATTTCACCCAATTTCAAAAAACGATCGTCCAAATCGGAGCTCTGGAAGTGAAGATATCGTTGATTTAAAATCAATTATTGTTTTGGGTTTTTCATGATGGCAATGGAACTGCAACATTCATAACTTTTCATAGGGTTCTCAGATTGCTACCAAATCAATCCCATTGCATAAATAATTTTAAGATATTTATTTTGGTATATTTTATGTGGTGTTTCCAATAGCTATTCCCTCTCAAACCCTCAAACAAATTCTATAGATGACTGAAGCATTCAAAGCCCAAATGTCTGACACATTGCATGACCTTGTAGATGGCCTCAAGGATAGTTTTCATAGTATTCAATCTTCATTGGATAGCATGCAGGAGAGATATTTTATGGTGGACATCAAGGATAAATATAATCAAGAAGTATATGCTTGGTATGATTTTGAGGCCGATTGTGATGATTGGTATATGGATAGTTGTCATTTCTGGGATGACAACCACTTTCATATTTTATTTGATTACTCTAATCCACCTTCTATACAAAACATCAATGTGACAAATTGGGACCCAATGATTATTACTGGTGTCCATCCCATATATTCTATAGTGGTATTATTCCTCCCATGTTTTTCTATGACCCTTTTCTACTATGTGGATGGATCTTCTTATTTGGATCCACATGATAGGTGTCAATGTTTGGAGCATCATTTTCAGTTGGTTATTGGGTTTCAAAATCTTCCACGGGGAGTTCACATGAGCACTTGGACATGGGACCCAGGTTTACATTGATGGTTGGACTACTTCAGCATGGTGGCTTTCCTTTCTACATGGGACCTTGGTTATGTAGTCTTCTTCAACATTATTGTCCAAAATTATCCATGGGACACTGGTATATGGTTTTCCACCCTCATAACAAGCATTGGGGACAAAGATTTCATAAGGAGGATGAAATGTTAGGTAGCTATATAGGTAGCAGAGGCCATTCAATGTAAGGTGGACTAGGTCCACTATATAATTAAATAAGGCCCACTATGGTAGTTAGATATAATAAATGGGTAGTTAGATATAATAAATGTAAGAGAACTTCTTATAAGGTTCTGCTTCTAGAAGATTCCCCCTCTAGAATGTTCTTAGGTGATGGTAGCACTATATAAAGGGGTTCAAGCAATGTAATGGGACATGAGAAGTATTGTATTTGGAGCTAAAGCTCATTAGGAGATTGCCCCATCGAAGAGGCAAGTGAATAGGAGAGGATCCCTTCCATAATAGGATCCATTGTATGGTGTTTCCCTACCTCAAGGGTTTGATATAATAAAGTGGTGTTTTCTATATTTTTTCATACATCTTGTGTGGGGATTGTATTCATATATATTTGGTACTATTGTAGTATTTTGTATTCAGGTCTTTGGAACTTAACAATAATATTCAATTTTATGAGCTTTGGGTAAAGAGCACATCATCACAATTTTGCAATCACCTCAACAAATCCTAGAAATTATATGGAAACAAGTTAGATACTGCATGTATATATATTCATAAATAAGTAGTGTCTAAATATTTGTGGATCAAGTTGGTATCAGAGCTAGTTTTTTCATGTTTTTCAAGTTGTTGATATGATGATATTTGAAGCTCAAGTTGGTGAATATATTCAAGGCTATTTTCAAAAAAGCAAAATGAGTAAGGTTCTTATGAAGCTGAGATTGAAAAATAACATTAATCGACAAATCCAGAGAGAATTCTAAGCTAAAGATGTAGTTGTAAGCTCTTGAGGAAGAGAAGAAAAGGCTGCAATATCCACTATCATGTCATGAAAATTTCCACATTAGTATTTTTCATGAACTAGAGAGAAATTTGAAGATGGCACCATCAATCAGTAAAGTTGGACAAGTAGAGAATGATATAGTCTCTCTTGCACTATCTCCCTCTAAGGAAATGATTGAGAAAGAAGAATATTCATATTCCCATTAAGATGGAGAGTTCTCAAGGGAAGATGAAACAAAAATAACCTCAGATGAAGAAGTCTTATATAAGCAATTGGCCTTACCTTCCAGTCTAGAGAAGAGTAACATGTGCAAGGAATCTTCAGGGAAAGATGTGCATTCTATAAGAGAAGGAATGGAAAATTTTCCCACTGGAAAATGGTCTAGTTATCCATGTACTTCTAGTGGAACTAGTACCCATGATGTGAAGGAGTATCCGAGAAGATAGTTCATGCTAGTAAATCCCTCCAAGAACAAGGAGGCAATCATTTCTCAAGTCAGAGGAAAAGGAGGAATGATAAGAATGGATCGTGGAAGAAGATGCTTTGCTCTTATTGTGGTAAGAATGGACACTAGATTGAGAAGTGTTGGACACTTTACCTACATTTATGTCTGAAGCAGAACCTGAAGGATGTAAATACACTTATGATAACACAAACAACAACAACTCCATATGGATTCAATGGTATTATTGAAAGACTTGGGAACGAATAATTCCTAACGATTGGTCTTGGAAAAATGATATATGAAGACAAAAAAGAATGGTTCAAGGAAAGTGGCTCATCTCACCACATGACTGAGATGAGATCAATATTTTTGAGTTTCTCAGAATATGGCACAGATTGCTTTGTGGGATATGGAACCAATACCAGACAAGCAATAAATGGGTATGGATATGTAGGATTCCAATTCGAGTCAGGAGGATTTATGGGAATCAAAAATATGTTGTATGTCCCATGCTTAAAGGTAAACCTTCTCTCAGTTGCATCATTTGAATATGAGGGCTATGTACTTACATTTCAGAATGGCTGAGTACTTGTGTATGCAAGGGAAACTACTCCAAAAACAACAATAGTACTTGATATCCACAAGGAGAGGTTATACAGGTTACAGGGAAGATCAATAGTTTGGTCCAATGGTTACTTGGATTCAACATCAGATTATGCATCAAATTCAATGTCATATTCAACATCAGCGCCAGAGGCATTGTCAAACATTGGAAGCTATGAGACTCCTCCCAATACACTAGGGAGAATGAGTCCATAAGTAAACTGTCTTTACAATTTTGTAAATATGTATATCTGTAAATATAATATGCATATATGTAAATCTCCTGAAGTCTATTAGAAGGATTGTAAGCCACTCATTTTAAATTATAAGAGTGAGAGGGATTATACATTTCTATATTTTCACCTTGTATGAGTGAGAGGAATTTTGTAAAGAGAGTTTCTATTTTTCCACCTTATATGTTCTAAAGAGTGAGTAATCTTGTTGGATATTTCTAGATAGCCTCATTTACACTTTTTTATAGAGTGAGAGGGATCTTGTTAAATATATTTTTGGATAGCCACCTATATATTTTTTTTTACAGTGAGAGGAATCTCGTTATGAAGATTTCAAATCCTCTAGACAACAATATGTACAAACATATTGTCTCATAATCAGCTAAGGGGCTACATATGGATTGGATTGTCTTAGTCAACATTATTTATTCTGAAGTACCAAAGGTGAAGGAACATAAGGATTAAGGTAATTGAAACATGTAGTTCAAGAGAGGAAAGAGCATCAAATTAATGCAAAACTTTCTAGAGTTGGTAAAGGAGAAACAATTCTCTTAAAAAATAAGAGACACATAAAGGTGCATGCTATAAGAATATTTAAATACTATGTCATGTTCATGTGGATGTATACCTTGAACAAAAGCAATCAAGGAAGGAACATATGATAAAAATACAAGCATAATTGTTTTCCCATGGCAGGAGCAAGAATGAATAGAGTATTCATTCAGGGACTTCTACAGATACATCAAGAATAACAAAGAGTCCAAATGGGCAAGGCATAGATCAACATTTGACTTGGTTTCATATTGGTCAACATAAACCATCTTCCACAGAAGGATATGGGAGTGGATGTTGAAATACAAGATACATGTATAGCAGAGATTCAGTGAATAAGATTTTTGTTGTCATGGAATCTATAAGCTAGAACCAAAGCTATATAATAATAATAATAATAATCTATTTTTAAGGTCACGACCAAGCCACACCAAATTGGTGTATGAGACCCCCTTGTTTGTGGGACAAGGGACCACCCTCCGCCCAACGATTTGACTGGTAAATTCTACAGAGGTATACATACCCTACCCCCCTCTGGATTTGAACTTGTGACCTCTTAAGAGGAAACACATGTTCTTAACCATTAGGCCCACTCAGGTTGTATATTAGCTACAGTGCCATAGGCCAAAGTTAGAGCTATATTTGAGAATAAGCTAGAACTAGAGATATATATATCATATTAGCTACAGATCTAGAGGCCATATTTAGAGCTATATTCCAAAGAACAAGACATAAGCGCACCAATCTAGTACATGAGATTGAATACCCAAATTAAAGACTTATTCCAAAAGAATCAACAAGTTCAAAGAGTGAAGAAACTTCATCACTAAGTTACTGATTAGAGCATTTCAGTAAGATGGAAGAGTGAATTAGAGTCATCATCACTAAGTTGTTGAATATATATTCTTTTGGAGGTCCAAAACTTCTTCAATGGGAAGGTATCATACAGGAGGATCCAAAACAATCACAGAGGTCCAGGAGGATCCAACACGCTCACAAAGATCCTAGGGGATCCATAAATGTTCAAAATTTGACTATCTCAAATCATCTTGAAAATGACATCATTGTGTAGAGCTCGTCATTATCTTTCCAATGGTGTAATCAACACCTCAAATTGAGCTCGTATGTAGAGGTTATGAGCAGTCAAAGTTCAGGGTTTGAACATGCAAAAAGTAAAAAAGTCAAAGGAAATGATGACATCAACATAGTACTAGATGATGTCAGCTGGTGATGTGGCATGTACATTCCTCATAATGAGTTTGTAGCTGATGTGGAAAATCATACCTCTAGCTGGACAACAGGTACCTTTAAGGAGAGAATCTAAGTTTTTGTTGTGATACAACTGTTGATCAAAGGCCTTAGAGAGAAAAGATGAGATCTATTGTTCATAGAAATTACCATCATCTTCAGAATTATAATACTCATCATAGATAGGTGAGCCAAAAACCTTTGTGTCTTGCATAGAAGGACGAGTAGCCTCATGATGTAAAATAGATTTAGAAGAAGATTCGGAAGACGATGAAACATCTTCTCCTTCCTCAACATAATCATCCTCTATATCATAGTCAAAATTACTAGAAACATTTGAACAAAAGACAAATGTGTCTACAGTATGGTTGTCACCAACATCCTTACAAACAAAAGAAATACTAACTAAATGTTGAATGTCAAATTCAAACTCTTTACAATAGTTATCAAAAGGAAAATCAACCGGATAAATGTTTTTGTAATAATGATGAAAGACAATATGAAACTCCTTCAAAGAATGAATGCTAGCAGCAAGAAGGGATTGACACCATTCACGAGCATGTTCTTCTAACGAAAATCTGAACATCTTGATTAAGACATCCTCATGAACAAAATTATGTTCAAGCATGCATTTATGAAAATTTGATAAATGCTCACCGAGATGATCATCCTTGCATCCTCTAAATCTAGGAAGATAGTCATCCCATTCAGATATTGTAGGTATTGGATGTGGAAAACTAGATATGTTGGTGAAATCACAAAATGCATACCTCCAAGCCAAAATAGTTTCCATGGCCATCATGGATTTTCAACCAGTGGAGTTGCCTATGAATCTCTAGACAATGGAGTCGCCATGGAGAAAGATGTGCAGTCATGTATCTACCCTCTTCCTGTTCACCATCAAAAAGCGGATCTGATTGTTGTCATTCTCTCAGGGAAGATATCTTCATTGCTTCATCCCCGATAATGGTGCCAAAAGATGTTAGTGCTAGAAGTTGCCCCTAGAATGCTATAGGGTCAAGCCCAACACATCTTCAGTTATTGCAATGATTTTATAAATAAGGATGTGTTTGGGTTTTGAAATAAGGTGGATCAGGTAGATGATAAGAGAAAGAATAAGAGAAACAAGCTAAATACAGATCAGTTAAAACACCATTGGGCATGGAGTCAAGTAAACACCCTGTTAGATTGAAGGCCAGTGAGTTGCATATCAGACAAAATACTTATATGATGGTGGATGGAAGAATGGAGAACGTGACAAATAGTAGAACATCCACCAAACAAAGATTCTCTCTGCAAAATGGATTTGACAAGTACTCAAACAAAGCACATAAGAAACAGGCAGATTACAACAAACTCTTTGTTGCTTAAAAATCTATTGTTCATGGATAGCCATTGATTCTCAATGTCTGTAATTCATTCAAGCAAGAGGAAAAAAGCAGAATGTAAAACAAAAAGATCACAATCTGATAAAACAATACACAGGGATGTTTAATGTCATAAATGAATACTTAAATAAATGCCCATAGGCTTACAATAATTCCTACACAGGCCTCTACCCAAACTCCCCTCTCTGGTCTCCTCCCTTAACCATCTTTCATTCAAAAATATTTATAGATTTACAATGATAAGTTTTTCTCATAAATTGATGAATCTAGGATTTCTAAATATAGAGATTAGTTTCTATTTTGCTGGAAATGAAATCCAAATCTAAATAGGTGTCAAATATTGAAGATGCTCTACCACTTCTACTCGATATCTTGGCCTGAAGTTTTAGATTTAGAGTCAATATGCTCTGGAAAACTGCTTGACACCTCAACTACCATTTATTGTTGCCAGGTGCTTTCAAAATCAGGGATGTGATGGACTATTTGAATATTCTGCCACATGTTCATGGAATATTTAATTACTGCCTAAAAATGCTCATCGAACCCTAGAGACAATATTTGACTTGCTAATCCTTCTCCTAAAAATTTGGAACTAAATGCTACATGGTTGCCTACATAAATGAATCAAATCCTCTGCCACCAAATAATCTGCCATCTGTAATTTTGCTGCACTGCTCTCACTATCCCAGAAACAATTCAAATACTTGTAGGTAGTGTGATTCTCAAACTTGTATTTCTTATCAGGGTCTGTCGCATCAACATTTTTTATGTAAAGATGGTAAGTACTCTGTCCTGACCTAGACATTCCAATTCCAATTCTTATGAAGCAACTCACTATGATTTTTTCAAAAAACAATGGTTCCATGAACCACTTATCAAGCTTTGATCTCTTCATTGTTAGGGCTAGCAATGAGATTTTCTTCTACCAAGTGAGGAATATCACCCCTTAGATGAGCCAGTATTATCTCTCTCCTTCCGTTGTATGTCAAAATCCTATGCCTTCTGTTGCCTTGCTACCAATTCATTCAGGGCATTTTCTTTCATCGACCTGGTCGATTTCACAGAAGAGCCCATCCGTGAAGATGGAGGCCCTGTTTCTTTTTGTTGTTGATTTCTAATCTCATTTTGGCGAGCCCTTTTCAGCATTAAATAATTATCCCTGGCTTCTGCTCGTTCTACCAAAATCAACTACTGGTCTAGTTCAGACGTTTTTCCAAGATGCTCCCTATCTTCACAATTTAGTAAAAACTTCGAACTGAAATGTTGAATTCGATACTTCTGGACAAAGAAAAATGTCAACAATACAACTGATACTGTAAGAAGAGATAATAAGGACACTTCCACCATTGACCAGACAGTATTTTTGAATGCTGGCAAAATATAGCATCTTCGATCCATATCCTTTACATATTGCAGGAGCGCATTGCAGTTTCCTTGGTCACAAATATAGCTTTGATATGAATGGTAGAAACTCCATGCCATTTCTCAGTTCGCTCAGGCGCCATTGGAGAAATCATAGAAACATGTCCATCCCAACCTGCGAACTTAACTTGTGTGTCAATATCCTCATGCTTCAATGTGCATTTCTCTGAAAATAGAATTTAAAATCTGGACAATTGCTTAGAATGGTGTTGACACCTGCATACATGACAGTCACCACTTGAATTTCTCTTTTTGACACCATACATCCACAAAACTTCGACAACTAACACCTTCATCTCTACACCTGTAAGCTTGTCGTTAGCACACAGTGTCTGGCAACCAACCCTTTGATCAATAGCTGAAAGAATATTGTTTGAAATTTCCTCTTAGTGCCAAAGTTAGGGCTTTAAATCTATGTTGTTTTCTTTTTATTTATTTTCTAAATGCCACATATCCCACCTGTGCTATGCAAAAAAAAGTTTGCATTTGTTTACACTATTGATTGAAGTGTAATGTACTTTATGCTTCCCTATGAGCTTGCCTCTTGATGACTTACATGCTGGTGCTTGATTGTATATTAGCGTTATTGCACGCTGTGTGTGTTTGATCTCCCATGATGACTGGTGTTGGGTAATGTTGTGGCTAACCCATGTTTTGTTTGATGACAGGTGCTGGAGATTGGCTCCCGACCAAGAACTTTTGCTAAAATAATAGTGAGGTCTCGATCAAGGAATCATAGCCATGTTTTGCAGATGTATGGAATAAGGATTCACACCCTTCTTATACCTCCCTCCAATGAGTAAAGTTAAAATCTCAGTACTACTTCTGGCATATACAATACCGATGCTCAAGAACAACACTTCTCGGTGCTACGGGAATAACCCCATTCCGCAACAAGGAGAAAATTGAAAATGTTAGTATCTGGATACTAACATTGGCTCCTTCTGGGGGATGATGCTCTCCCTATGAGGCATCAAGAACAAGCAGACCACTCTGCCTTTTCCTTTGTGCATATGTGCAACACAGCCTGCAAACTTTTGTCTCTGGAAACGTTCACATTCTTCTGTGTTGTTCCTAGTCCATTGGGTTATGGAGTCCGTCAATAGTGTTTCAAATCATGCCCAAACTTCTGCAACTTATTCAAACTCTAACAAAATGTTGAAACCAAACTTTCTGCTGCAAACTATCAGATTGACAAGAATCTTCATGCTCGATGGCGAGCTTATTTCTCTTATCTATTCCTACTTTTAACCAGTAAAACCTGGCTACTCTATCCATCTACTTCCATTAGATCAGGTAAAATCATCGTTCCAGTGAAGCCATACAAGTATCTGACTAACTGGTGAAACTCTTAATCTGGAGATAATGAAAGAAGGAACCCATGGAATACAGAAATGTAATTTAAAAGGATGATAGAAGAACAATTTGACATTTGAATTGTTCAAAGATTCCAAATAATCGGAAAAAGGATCATGAAAACCATAAAGAAATACCTTTTCCTCATTTTTTAGTTGAAGATCAAAAGGTCTAGGCATATCTTCTTTCTGATAATGGTTTCCTCCTTCAACTATTTGTAAATCTGTATATGATTGTAAGATGATTTCATTGTTGCTCGATTCTTGTTGATGTCAGCTCTGTAAGTGATACCAGTTTTCTTTTCGTGAGATATTGAACTGAACTCTTCAATAATCTCAATCCCAATCTGCTTAATATCTTCTGAAGATGGTGAACCATTAATATCGGATATTGGTTTGTTGACTTCCAGAAAATAATCTGTTACAGCTAGTGAAGGAATAGGCTTAGTAATTTGTTCATAAAACTGCTTCAAGTCCCCATCATTGCCTTCCTCAACTTCGGATGCATAGCTATCATAAAGTGGCTTACTGCTGAAGTTTTCATTATGTGTTGATGTGAAAATTTTCCCTCGACTTGAACCATGACTATTAAGGAGAGAATCTAAATTTTTGTTGTGATACAGTTGTTGATCAAAGGCCTTAGAGAGAAAAGATGAGATCTGTTGTTCGTAGAAATTACCATCATCTTCAAAATTATAATACTCATCATAGATAGGTGAGCCAAAAACCTTTGCGTCTTGCATAGAAGGACGAGCAGCCTCATGCTATAAAATAGATTTAGAAGAAGATTCGGAAGATGATGAAACATCTTCTCCTTCCTCAACATAATCATCCTCTATATCATAGTCAAAATTACTATAAACATTTGAACAAAGGACAAATGTGTCTATAGTATGGTTTTCACCAACATCCTTACAAACAGAAGAAATACTAACTGAATGTTGAATGTCAAATTCAAATTCTTTACAACAGTTATCAAAAGGAAAATCAACCGGATAAATGTTTTTGTAATAATGATGAAAGACAGTATGAAACTCCTTCAAAGAATGAATGCTAGCAGCAAGAAGGGATTGACACCATTCATGAGCATGTTCTTCTAACGAAAATCTAAACATATTGATTAAGACATCCTCATGAACAAAATTATGTTCAAACATGCATTTATGAAAATTTGATAAATGCTCACCAGGATGATCATCCTTGTATCCTCTAAATCTGGGAAGATAGTCATCCCATTCAGATATTTTAGGTACTGGATGTGGAAAACCATCTATGTTGGTGAAATCACAAAATGCATACCTTTGAGCCAAAATAGTTTCCATGGCCATCATGGATTTTCAACCAGTGGAGTCGCCTATGAATCTCGGGACAATGGAGTTGCCATGGTGAAAGATGTGCAGTCATGTATCTTCCCTCTTCCTCTTCACCATCAAGAAGCAGATTTGATCGTTGTCGTTCTCTCAGGGAAGATATATTCTTTGCTTCGTCTCTGAATATGGTGCCAAAATATGTTAGTGCTAGAAGTTTCCCCTAGACTGCTATAGGGTCAAGCCTAGCACATCTTCAGTTATTGCAATGATTTTATAAATAAGGATGTGTTTGGGTTTTGAAATAAGCTGGATCAAGTAGATGATAAGATAAAGAATAAGAGAAACAAGCTAAATGCAGATCAGTTAAAACACCATTGGGCATGGAGTCAAGTAAACACCCTATTAGATTGAAGGCCAGTGAGTTGCATATCAGACAAAATACTTATATGATGGTGGATGGAAGAATGGAGAACGTGAGGGGTAACTATGGAGATCATGTCGAAATTGGTGAACCACATCAAACGATGAGAACCCTAGCCGCGCGCACAGGCAGCCTCGGCCCTCGGCGGCCAGGCTTAGCTTGACGCACCTCTTGTTCTTGTTGCCAGCAACGGATCTGGTTCACGGGCGGTGATTTGAAGGTCTGAAGGACGCGATTTCGG
>ML782493.1:335753-358002 GCA_009831015.1 Picea engelmannii | reverse complement strand
CTGTGTTTCAGCGTCTGTGTTTGCATTTGTGTTGCAGCAGTTCACATTTGTGTTGCCGTATCTGTTCTTCTTAAACAATCGATTGCCATCAATGACAACCTTGATCATCTGCGTCATCTTTGCTGTAGCCATATTTCCAACAAGAATATTGTTTGAAATTTCCTCTTAGCACCAAAGTTAGGGCTTTAAATCTATGTTGTTTTCTTTTTATTTATTTTCTCAATGCCACATATCCCACCTGTGCTATGCAAAAAAAAGTTTGCATCTATTTACACTATTGATTGAAGTGTAATGTACTTTATGCTTCCCTATGAGCTTGGCACTTGATGACTTGCGTGTTGGTGCTTGATTGTATATTAGCGTTGTTGCACCCTGTGTGTGTTTGATCTCCCATGATGACTGGTGTTGGGTAATGTTGTGGCTAACCCGTGTTTTGTTTGATGACAGGTGTTGGAGATTAGCTCCCGACCAAGAACTTTTGCTAAAATAATCATGAGGTTTCGATCAAGGCATCATAGCCCTATTTTGCAGATGTATGTAATAAGGATTCACACCCTTCTTATACCTCCCTCCAACAAGGCAAGTTAAAAGATTAATACTACTTCTGGCATATACGATACCAGTGCTCAGGAACAACACTTTTCGGTGCTACAGGAATAACCCAATTCCTGCAACAAGGAAAAAATTGAAAATGTTAGTATCTGGATACTAACACCTGGCACAAGTTTAGACAATAAGAGGTTGCCACATGGCAACCCCTCATTGGACAATAATGGTTATTTTTATATAAAATTTATGGATTCTGGGGGATAGATCCCTTTCCCTCCATAGTATCTAAGGATTAACATACCCTCCATAAAAAACAAGGCACACGATTGGTTCTTAACATTATATGGGATATATCGTATTTATATTTTCATTAAGATTTGTTTAGAGGGGGGAAGGGGTCGAGGACTAGCCCCAACCCCTGGTCATATATCTCACCACAAGACCCACACCTTGAATCCACTGGGGGGGGGGGGGATATGTGTATGGAAGGGTAATTAAACCCTCACCTTCGCCAAGATAGTGGAAGGTTTTATAGATGTGACTTCTTCCTTTTTTCCTGTAGAGTGATATCGCACTACAATTCCTAAAAGTACAATCTCTTGAGCTCATTGAACAGTTGGTTTTCATTGATGTCAGCCTTTGGAGAGTGATCTTGGAGATTGGTGTCAACCCTTAGAGATTGATGTCAACCCTTGGAGAGGTCTAGAGACGTTGGACAATTGATTGGAATTTTTATGATAGATGTTGATGATGAGTTAGTTGGGTACATTTGATGTAGTCTACATGTATCCCCAGAGGTGTGGTTATGGGAACCAAAGTTGTTTGAGGAATATGGACATGAAGGATAGTGAAATTGAAGGTAACAAAATCATATATGGATAGTACATGTCATTTAGTTTCCTTTGATATGTGGAATTCCACGTGGTTCCTCATGGTTAGGGAGATATGGATTTGTAAATTTGGAAGCCCCATAGAGTGGTCAAGAAGCCCCTAGTTGGTTACAAGTCTTAGTCAAAGGGTAAAGTGGTTGCAATAAGAAATCCCTAAAGTAAGGAGAGAGGTTACTATCAAAAAATATATGAACACCTCAAGGAGTCTTTCATAAGTACATTCACACACTTACAATCAAATATCTATCTTGTGAATGTTATGGTCTAGTATTGTGATATTTTGGCTAGTTTGTGACATAATTTTTTGAAGGTTGCGAAGGAAGGTCGAAGGTGAAATTCTTGGAGTTACATAAATCTTGAGTAACCCTAGTTTCGGAGGTATCCGTGAGTTGTAGGTCATAAGAGAGCAAATGTATGTGGGTTGCAGTGGAGGAAAGTGTGGATATTTGTGGGATGTAGAAGAGCAAGTCGTGTATATGTAAACAAACTTGTGAAACATTGTGAAGGGATGTTGGTACTATGTTGTTGAGGACCGTGGAAGATTTATAGGTCAATTTACAGTACAATAGGTCAACTATAGATTCATAGGTAAGCTTTAAAGGGTTATAGTTATGGTGTTATGGTACATGCATGGTAATGATAGTATGTGATATGGTACATCTTGGTGATGTTATGGTACATTGATTAGAAGCATCATTGGATATCTTGGTGTATGATTTGGCTACATGTTATGGTGCATACTTGAGGCCTTGTATATTGTGTTATGATGTTGCATCTTGGTGATATTGAGGAGCATTCTTGAGGCATGTGCTTGTGAGATTTGGTTTATGACTTGAGGCACATCATTGGATGCATGGTACATGTTGGTTGAGGTCTACTTGGTGAGATACATTGCTGGTTCATATATTAGTTTATTGGCATATGGTGTATGGCATGATATGGTATATGGTTGAGACACATTTCATGGTATACGGTATATTGTACATGGTATGGTACATATGTTGATGTACATGGTTGATACATGGTATGGTACATGATTGGTACTTGGTATACATGGTTTTTGGTTGAGGAATATGGTATAGGTTGAGGTGCATGGTTGATGCACAATTTGGTATAGGTGTTGGTGCATGGTTGAGGAACTTGTTGTGGTACAGGTGTTGGTTAATGGTTGACGCACTTGTTGTGGTACAGGTGTTAGTTAATGGTTGATGCACTTGTTGTGGTACATGGTTAATGTTGGGTATGGTACATGTTGATGGTTTGGTACATTCTTTGGTACATGGTTGAGACACATACCCTGTGATGGTATGTTGGTGATCTTGGTACATGCTTGGTAGAGGTATGTGTTAGTGATGTTGGACATGTATTTGAGAGGCGTCCTTGGTATATGATCTATGTGAGAGGATCTGGTTGAGTATCTATGACAATGACAGGTTGACAGTGATAGGTTGGATACAATGACAGGTTAACAGGTTACAATTTAATGTGATAGTGAGAATGAAAGTTGGTCTACACTTATGTTTAAGGGTGATGGGATGGAGAAAGGAAAGGGGGTTGTAGCCTCCTTTTGGTTGGTGTCGGAGAATCATAAAGTTGGATCTTCTTTCAAGTTGGAGACTGAGAACTAGATAGTTGTAGCCACCTTCCGGTTGGAGCCGAAGAACCTTGGGGGTTGTTGCGTCCTTTTGGTTAGAGCCAGATAATTTAGGGAGTTGTAACTTCCTTTAGGTTGGAGCCTGTAAATAGGGGGTGGTATCCTCCTTCCAGTTGCAGCTGGAGAATTTGGAAGTTGGTGCTTCCTATGAATAAATTCTTGATATATATAAGAAAGCACTTCGTTGTTTTTTCCCATTTAGTTTTCCACGTAAATATTGGTGTATTGTGTACTTGATGTGATGTTGCTCATGTTTATATATATATATATATATATATATATATATATATATATATATTGGATGCATTCATAGATGATACATTGTTGAACATTGTTGTTAAAGTGAAAGAATATATATTTTTGTTAAAAGTGGTATAAAGTTCTCATACTGATTCACCACCCCCCCCCTCTCTCAGTGTTCCAACATTAAGGTGAGTTCCATACTTACAATAACAAATAAGTTTTGAAAACTACAAAGGTGATTCATTTAACTATTCAACTTCAAGTTTCTCTCAACCAAGTTAAGAAAATATTCATATTACAAATTTTACACCAACATACTCTTGGCACATAGTTAAGGTGAGTGTTATAGTTACAATAATGGATAAATTATTACAAATTTTACACCAACATACTCTTGGCACATAGTTAAGGTGAGTGTTATAGTTACAATAATGGATAAATTTTGAAAACTACAAAGGAGATTTATTTAGCTATTCAATCTCAAGTCTTCCTTATTCTCTCCACCAAGTTAAGAAAATATTCATATTACAAATTTGACACTAACATCCTCTTGGCACATAGTTAAAGTGATTTCCATACTTACAATAATGGATAAGTTTTTAAAAATACAAAGGCGATTCGTTTAGCTATTCAGCTTCAAGTTTCTCTCAACAAAGTTAATAAAATATTCATATTACAAATTTGACACTAGCATCCTCTTGGCACATAGCTAAGGTGAGTTTCGTACTTACAATAATGGACAAATTTTGAAAACTACAAAGGTTATTCATTTAGCTATCCAACTTCAAGTCTTCGTTATCGTATATAGATTTCCCATCGTTTTGTTTTGAATGAACCAAACCTATGGGTTTGACTATTTAAAATTCCACATATTCCAAGGATTCTTTTTAACAAGTATTGATATCCTGTTGAATGAGATTGAATACTCTAAATAAAAATGGTATAACTAGGGTTCTGTTATGTTTGGTACACACAATATTTTTTATGAGAGGATATCATACTCAAAGTTAGTTTAAGAATAATGAAATTGATTTTCCTAATTTGAGTTCCCACAGTTCATGTTACTAACTTACACTAATCAAATCATCTGAGTTTTAGAGACATGATTGAATACTAGTTTTAGATACATGATTGCTTACTATATGTCTATAGTTTTTTGACATGAATGCACATATAACTAACCTTTGGTAAGTTTTAGATTCCCTTCTCGATCGGTATCACATGCATTTTTCAACCTGCACAATACGATGCAATGAGCTACAATGGATCTAAGGAGATGCACAATACAATGAAAAAAAGAAAGTTTTTTTTTTCTCTTTTGCAGTAGAGATGGAATAGACAGGAGGGGAAAATTCATGTGCAAGAATAAATGATAAAGAAATGAGAGTGAAATTTGAATCCAATCCAAACGTCAATTGCAAAGATGAAAAATAACCCAACATCAAGAACTCCATAATATATCCATTTTATATAAATATATGCAATGGTTTGCTCTGAGTGTGGTAGTTTGGAAAGCCTTCACAATAGTTACTTCCATTAGGGTTTTACTTTTGCATTGGATGCATCTCTTTCTTGGAGATAACATGTTAATATTGCTTGGTAATCAAAGTGTAGTTTTGAGATAAATTGCATAAATTAATCCTCTTGTATGTATAAGGGAGGATATTTATTGAAACAATCATGCATGATCTTGGATTTTCCTCTAGATTTATTGGTGTTGGCATGCAAATGGAAATAGACCAGATATTTCATCACATCAAGATATTTCAACACATCAACATTGCTTGTCACTGCAAGAAAGAGTTGTCCTCTTTAAAAGATAAGTTAATGATGATTGAGCCTATCATCTTGTAGATTCAACAACATAGACAGGAATTGAACATGGACAAAGACAAGGCTTCAGATATTAACATATGGTTTAAAGTGTTGGAGGCAGTTCTCAAAGAAGCATTGAAAGTGGCACTAAACTGCACAATACCAACATATAACGTTATTGTTCATTATAAAATGACCAAACCAAAACAATATCTTGTTTGATTTCGAATATCACCCAACATCTAAAATCCTATGATTTGGTTGTCATCGCCCAAATTCAGGAGCTAGTGGCTAATGTATGGAAAATTGTGGCAATTGTGGAAGCTCACATGTCTTCAACATCAACGAGTTCTGCAACCACTTCCCAACTTGACGCTCATGCTCCAACGAGAATCGCAAGCACGGACTTGATTGATGAATAAGTTCCACTTTGAGTGTTGATATTGTGTGTATAGGAGTCATGATCAACGTTGCAGCCTATTCAGTAGTTTGGAGTTAGTGAGAAGATTTGGAGTCGATGAAGGGTGAAGGAACAAAAACGTGGAGATAGAAGATTGGTATATTTCTATGAACAGGTGGAAACTTCATATTGGCTCTGGATAGACGACGAAGACCCTATATGAACTTCCCCTTAAATAACACCTTCGGTGTAACGAAGAAATCTCTGATTTTAACTATAAGAAGAAGTTATGGTCCACCACAATGACTCTGACCATGCATTCCTTCTCATTTTCTTGGACTCTTTCATTGTCCATACGGAGGTCATAATTTTATTTTATCTTATCTTTGTTTTGTCCTTCATTTTATTTCCTCGATGCATCCATTATATTTACAATTACTCGAATATGATTTGGGCCATGCTTTGTAAAATTATATCAGTGTTTGGCAACGTCATTATGTTTGTGTCTTTTCCTTTTTTTGTAATGGGGAAGTATTTATGTGAAAAGGAAATCTTGTACGTTTATAACAGCCACATAAAAAACCTTTAATATTACTTGGTCACATTTAAGGAGAACATTCAAGATCTTCAAAGTAACAAGGTGGTACACTTTATTCTTCTTAGAAATAAGGGGAAGAATAAGTGAAAAGTAGACAAATGCCACCTCTTTCAAAGACCTTTTGTTCTTCAAGGGACTCTTTGCTGGAATACAAGTCTCTTAAAGTAGGACACTCATGCCACATTGGTAAGGGTTGCACACTTTTATAAGTCATATCTTATGGTTTGGAGTGATGAGAAGAGTTTTATAGAATTGGTTTGTTGTGGAGAAGAGAAGTGGAGAACAAGAGATCAAGTTGGTAGAGTGTCTACCTTTCTAGAAATTCAAATATAAAAGAATGAGTTTCAAAAAATTTCCTTATGGGGGGGGAAGAAGACGAGAAGTGCAGGAGTGATATGGGTTTTAAAAAACAATAGGGGAATCCCTAATGAGAAGTAGGGATCTTTCAGTCGAGCCTCATTAATAAAAAAGGAAGTCCTTAACATCAGATGGGATCAATATTGTTGAACAAAGATGCAATGGGTGATGTAAATCCATTAATAAGAACCGACACATGTCCACTTCCTAATTTTGCATAGTGTCTATGAATAACAAATGTTGCAAATTTTATGTATAAATGACAATAGTAATCACAATTTTTGCTTATCAATATTTTCATAAGTTTGTTAGAATGTCTTTTTATGGACTTAGAAGGTATTAAAAACTCTTATACTCCCATTGTAATAAAGTTTTAAAGGTTTATTCTTTATGATTTGAGATATTTTTAAGGGAAGTTTTGATTGAATTGTGGATCTATCTTGGTTATGTGAAAAGAAGTGAAGTAGTTTTACAATCTCAAATGGAGAGATATGTCACACTAATAAATGACTAGCATAGATGCATCTGTGTTCCCTATATCTATTAAGTGTCAATAGGGATAAAAAATGGGTGGTGGGAGTGAGGGGAAAGGGGGAAATCATGGACAATGGTGGACTTCAAGCAATAAAATTTGCATGAGGGCTTGGTGTAACAACCAATAATGAGTCTAAAATCCCAGCAACATTCCAAGGACTCAATTTTCTCTCTAAAAGCACATTGGTCATCCTTGTAGTGGTTGGGGAATCATACCTTATCATAAACACTCTTCGATCCAAAGGAGGTATCTCCTCACATATGATTACAATAATCGATAGTCGACCCAAGACTATTTTCCAATGTTTTGAATAAATATCCCTAGTTCATGTGCTCCTCTTCTATAACATAATAGAAAACAAAATGACAAATGAAAGGGAAAAAATGAATGAGGCCCATATTACTTTTACTTGCAAATTAATGTTAAGGTTGTTTTTCCCTATGGTTGATTGAGAAACTAAAGATCCCCTCCTACCCTCTAAATTGGTAGGCAGTACGAGCAGAGGACCTCGGTCATGATAGGAGACAATCCACATATATAAATATTGATCACCATCAGAACCTATAGATTTTGGCTTAATTGGTTGGG
Organism: Picea engelmannii; assembly: GCA_009831015.1. NCBI lineage: Eukaryota > Viridiplantae > Streptophyta > Pinopsida > Pinales > Pinaceae > Picea > Picea engelmannii. Next base: position 350,373 of record ML782493.1, on the reverse strand, counting down.
GTTTCTTTGGAAGGCTTTGCATGGTTTCCAAGAATTAAAGGAGAAGTGCATTAAAGGGGGACTATTACTCCCACCCCCTCTCATCACCTGCTGTCACTTTGATTTTTCACTCTCAATGGGAAGGTGAATTTTCTTGATGTCAGAGCCTCGTATCCAATAACATTGGCATGCAATTGAGAAGGGTGATCCAGTTTTTTCTATGGTAATGGGATCCTCCTCGACCTCTCCAAGAATATGATACTGTGAGTGAGCCATTGCCCCACCGAAAAGTGAGGTTAACCTCTTTGCATCCTCTATTTTTCATGGGTATCTATTTTTAGAAGACATGAACTAGACACCTAGGTGCTATATTTCTTCATTATCTCTATACTCTTAATGCATTCCTCTTCCTTTGTAGAATTGGGCACCACCCTCTTTACATCACTCTGCTTCTAACATGAATTTTCTCGGGAAGATTTAAGTTGGGTCTTCTCCTTTTTCTTTTAAACACAATGGCCCAATGCTACTAATGTTTCTTGCATGATGAATTGAAGGATCTTAGAAGGGGTCTATGACATTATGAAAGCTCTGAGGACTAGGCCCTAGCTGAAATGTTTCATATGTCCCTCTTGGTGCATGGGAATGGGGCCTCCCTCGATTCTATGTTAATTGAAAGAATCACCAACACGTCCATGGTGGGATAAGATATTAATTATTAAATTTAGTAGTTTTTAGATTTGAAGGCTTAGGCACAAATCACGTTGAACAACCCCCACACCAAAATTTTGAAGCTATAAGCTTCACTTAATCGCATAAACTAAATTTTGATGTAACTCTCTATGATTTGGGTGAAGTTGTTTCCTCTTCATTAATATAAACATACATGTTTTTTTTTTAATAAGGATAAAAAATTAGGGATGAACTCCTCAATACTTAAACGATTTATGGTTAAGTAAAATCTACTTTATCTTTTTAAGTTCGGTATTTTTTTTTTCCAACTGGAAAATTTCTCATTATATGTATTATATAATTTGTGTTCTAGACATGATATTACAATCATGGTCACGATGATATAGAATTATAACTTTCCCCATTTGTATTTTTTCGACCAACAATGAGAGAAGTTATAAATGGATGAAGCAACATGGAGATTTTTCAAGCATGTAATAACTGAAGATGTGGTTGTAAGAGAAGGCTTCCAAGTAGATGAGGATCAGAATGATGTTGTAACCCATGGTCAACAAAAACTTCCAAGTTTCATGACTTGAAACTCCGCTGAGGAAATAGGATTAATTATTATTGAACTTAGCACAGGGATAGAAAGTGTGGAGGACCCTCATGGGCATCTATCCAAAGATGATAAGTTATGAATCCCACTCTTTCCTAGAGTGAAACCTTTGAAAGGAGATCAACAATTTTATTATGCTCATGATAAATGTGTTTGTAGCTGATTTTTTTAAAGTATGGTTGTAGAAGTCTAATTTTGTCCTTCCAAGCCAAGAGTGTGATTGCTTGGAGTTCTCCCTTGCCACTCAACCAATCTATGACAATACTGGAATCTCCAAGTACCTGTAAGTATTCTATGTAGAGTCTAGATGCTAAGTAAAGTGTAGCCCAAGAACTTAAAATTTCTTCCATGGTTGGTGCCTGGGCCACAATTGAAATTCCATTTGTAGAAGGTGTTGTGAGTGGTTTTAATTAATCCTCCATCTCCACTCAAAGTCCCATTTGTACATGCAGCTGCATCAAACCAAGAAATAGGGACGTAATCAAGTTTAAGTGCCTTTAATATGCGTTGAAGTCTAGTTTTTTTAGCAAGTAAATCATTCCAAGAATTATAGATTCCAAGTGCTTTATAAGCTGCATCAGTTGATGATGGAGTCCCATTTTCAAAAATGGTGTTGTTTCTTTCAAGCCAGATCATCCAAAAGATAATGGATGGTAGATGCATGTTATTGTGTTCTTTTTGTGCCCAGGTTTTAAAGCAATTTGGGAGTGTAAATCCATCCCAAGAAGAAGTGAGATTTAAATTCAATGTAGTTTTTCACCTGACCTGTCTTGTGAATAATAAATTAATAAAAAGATGATTTGTTGTTTCTGAATCACGACAGAAGAAGTCGAAAAATCTAGGACCAAACCCGCCTTTTTTTACCAGAACATCCCAAGTGTTTAATTTGTAATTGATCAATAGCCAGGTAAATCATTTTACCTTGGGCGGTATGCGCCAACTCCATAAATGTTTTTCCTAGCCTCTGACTGTTGTGCTCCAGAGTGAATTTGATATTGCAGAGTAAACATTTTGTACAGATAGATTTCTCGAGAAGTTGCCCCCTTCCCATTATGTATGATCTTATGAATTATTGAGGTGGATACCCAAGAAGGTCAGGGCAAGACAAAAATCATTCCATTCACTGGCCAAGACCGAATTGAGTCCTAAGGTTGCACTGGTGACCCATCTGCCTGGTTGATGATCTGTAGTGGATGTCTCTTTAATTTGTGATAGATACAAAATGTTAATTGAGTGCAGATGTGATATAAGTTGTGGGGAAAGTGTGAATGATGCATTCATCCCACTGATGTGATCACAACCAAGTTGTATGGTAGATCCCGAGCCTGGGAGCCAACATAGCTAGCGGGTGATCAAACTCTTTTTTTTGGTGATGTTCCTCCAAAAGAATGAGGTTGTTCTAGGAATGGTCATCTTTGATAGAAGCCAACTTTTTATTGTGTAGTGGCTAAGATATTTATCAATAATTATAGAATTCCAAATGCCCATAGAGATGCAGTCACAAGGGCTTGACTGAATAGAATAGGATTTCAGATCCCCCACCCTCCCTTCTATTTTGGCTTAGCCAGGGTGATCCAATTGCAAAGATGTTGACGAGGATGTTCAGAGAATCCATACCAAAGGAATTTAAAGATAATATTTCGTAGTTTTTTGAAGACCGAGATGACAATAGCTGCTAAGGCCATCCAATAGACTGCTTGTCCCTCAAGGACTACTTTGATTAGTGAAAACCTGCCACCAAGAGAGAGCCACCTTCTGCACCAATGTCTCATTCTTTTTTCCACTTTGGAAAGTAGCCAGTTCCAGTCTGAAGGCTTGTATGAGTCTGATTTTAGATGGTAGCCTAGGTAATTGAGACCAAAGGAAAGTGGAGAGAAGGTGTGGGGAAAAATACCTTTCATCTGATCCAGGAGAGCAGGTTGAATATTGGAAAAGTGAAAGATATATTTGTCCCAATTGATCGTCAATCCAGTGGCGCTATAGAAGTTGATAAGTATCTATTTTATTTCAATCCATTCCTGAGGAGTTCCCTTGGTCATGATGAGAACGTCATCAACAAATAGGAGGTGTAATATCTTAAGGGTTCTGGACACCTTTATACCAAAAATCTTGTCTTCTTCTTGTGTTGATTTTAGGAGTAGGCTTAAGGCTTCCATAGCCAGAATGAAGACAAGAGGTGAGAGGGAGAAGCCCTGCCTCAGACATATCCCCATGTGAAAAAAGGAGGAGGATTCTCCATTGACTAAAATGGCGATATTGGCATTCTCCACATAGCTCATAATCCACTTTACTAACCGCTGGCTAAAGCCTGTTTGTACTAGGACCAATCTGATAAAGTCCCAATCAATGCAGACAAAGGACTTTTTAAGGTCCAATTTGAGAATAATTGCGTTGGATTTCTTGGATTTAATGTTGTGTAAGCATTCATCGGCAGTGTCAATGGCATCTAGAATCTGGCAGCCTTTTAAAAATCCCAATTGTTCAATCGAAAGGATACGAGAGAGAAATCACTTGATCCTGGTGGAAATAATTTTTGAGATGAGATTACAACAGAGGTTGCATAGGGAAATAGGACGAAAGTCTCCAAATGTTGTGGGAGTGTCTGATTTGGGAATAAGAGTGAGAAAGTTCGATTTGATTGCACCAATCACCTTTCCTTGAAGTCAGTTGTCCTCCACTAGTTCAAGAAGATCTGGGCTAACCAGGTCAGAAAAGTGTAGGTAAAATTCTACATTCCATCCATCAGGGCCTGGAATTTTGTCCTTGGAGAAGGATTTGAGAGCCACAAAAATCTTCTGGAGAGTGCACAAACTCTCCAATAGAAGAGCATCTTCTTCCAAAACTGTGTGTGTGAAGAGACTAACCACCAAAGTTGATCTCTGCAGGTTGGTAGAGGGATTATGTTTAAAGAAGGGCTTGAAATAGTTAACAACTGCATATTTTAAGTCTTGTTTTCCTTTGTGAAGTATTCCATCCTCCGATAAGATTCCCCAAATATGTTTTTTATTCCTTCTTGCACTAGCAAATTTATGAAAAAACTTGGTGTTGAGATCACCACTCTTGATCTAATTGGTTTTGCATATTTGTCTCTAAGTGGACTCTTCTTTTATCAAAATTTGATTCCGCTCCGATTCAAGCTCCTGAAGAGAAAAACAGTTGGCTCCTGTGTACCCTGCACTAGCATCCAAGAGTATGAGAGTTCGAATAGTAGAGTCTAGATCGAGAAACCTTTGTGCATTTTGTTTTTGATGTGTAGTTGCCCATGCTTTAGTGCCTGCTTTTAAAGGTTTCAGATTCCAAAGTATTCTATGGTGAATGCATTGCTCGGATAGGTAAAGAGGGTCTTTCCATATTTCTACAACTAGAGAGTTGAAATCTTCTTCCATAAGCCAATTAGAATTAAATTTATCGGGGTAGGCTGTCTTGTGAGTAGTTGTGTTCAAATGTAGAATATTTGGGGCATCATCTGAGAGAAATGGTAAGTTTACCCAGGTGCGATATCTTTCCTCTGAGGATAAAAGATGATCAGAAATTAGAAACCAACCTCGATGTTTGGAGATGTGGTCTTCTCCCACTCGCTCGTTGCACCAAGTTGCAGTCAGATGGTCTGGCGCAAGATCCACCAAGTGATGTGTAGTGAAGAGCATATTGAAATATTCAGCCAGTGTATCAAGGGTAGCAGTGGCTCCCTAGGTTTCTCCAACAATTGTAGTTAGATTAAAGTCACCCACTATAATCAGGTTATCAAGGTCTAGTAAGCCCTTGACTTCTAGTTTCTCCCAAAAGTGTTGTCTATTTGAACAAGGGCCATAGAGGTTGAGTAGATTGTACCTTCTGTTTGATTGACAGCATGTACCAGATAATAATATTCCTCCACAACAAAGATAAGGAAAAAGGTAATAAGAGTCAGGATCCCAAGCCACAACCAATCCCCCAGAAGTGACAAGTGAGTTAATTGTACAGATGTGCTAGTTTGGGAGGAATTGACTAAGAAAATTCCTGGCCTTTTTACTGTCTACCAATGTGTTCTGAAGAAAGACTATGTCCGAAGAGATATGTGTGAGAATTCTTCTGAATGAGGCAGATTTTAGGTGGCCCCCCACCCCTCTAATGTTGAGGGAGAGAAAAATCATGGCATTGCTCTTGATAGGGCTTTCATGCCTCTAAGTGCCCCAATGTCAATAGCATTGTGTTGTGTGTCCCCAGAATGAGATGTTGTGGTGCCTTCCTTGCGACGAGCACTGTAGGTTTTGATAAGTGAATTCTCAAAGCCATGTCCTCTAGACTAGGTGTATTCTTTTCCCAATGAGGTAGAAGGTGTCTCAGTTGATCTTAGAAGATAGTCAACATCTAGCTTGATGTGTAAATTTGCACCCTAATAAGTAGGTAAGGGTGTGGGTTCGAGAACTTCTTTGTATGATGGTATAAGTGCATTCAAAACATTCCCTAGATCACTATCTACTGGCTCTGACTCACATTGACCCAACAAGCAGAGAGAATCATGTTGTGCAGAGATCTGTTCACCAAAGAACTTGGGCTATTGGTCTACAAAAATTTCAGGTTGTGTTGTTGTACGTATGTGTTGACGCACCTCCCGAAAGAAACTAGATGGGGAAGTTATGGAAGGTGTAATCGTATGCATAGTGTGCGCAACAGGTGATGGATATTCCCAAAGATGGGAAGGGTGGAAAATGTTCTATGTTAACACATGTGTGAAGCGGGTAGGATGAGGAGGTGTGGGGGTAATTGGTATAGACCTTTTCATAGTAGGGAGAAGCTTGTTTTGTAATAATGTTTTTGTGTAAGTCATCGTATCACCAGCAATATATGGAGTAGGAGGAGTGTGAAGTGAAGCTGAGAGGAGATGTGATGAGCGTGTGGAGGGGTCTCGGTGGGTTTTGGGCAGATTAGGTTGAGGATGAGTGAGGGTAGATCTAGGGGAAGTAGGATTCATTCCCTTGGTAAGTAAAGGGGAATTGTCGATAAGTTTTCTTTCTAGAGTTGATAGAGAAGAAAAAAGAGTCAGACAAATTAACTTAAGCTTACCTGAGATGGCATCCAAACCAAAGTCGATGTCATCCTCAGGATAATCTGGTAAATGGAGATGTGAATGTAATGGAGGGGAGTCCATAGTGGAGGCTAGCTCAAGCATTGTTTCCTTTGAAATATCCTCCTCATGAGAAGATGTGCAAGTATTTATTAAATGTCTCATCTGTCTGCAAAGTGAGCATCTGAAGGGGATGCCAAGATAGTCAAGTTTTTTCCAAGAGATGTGTCCCCTCTAGTCTATATCCAAAGATTCATATAGGCCCTCATGTATGTCCAACTCAACTAAGATTTTTGCCAGTTTTTTGTCTGAGCTGGAAAGATTCTTTGATTCTATAGAGATGAAGTGCCCTAGAGAGTTTCGAATGGCCATGAGGGATTTTTCATTCCAGAGGTATAGAGGTAGTCCAGGGAGGAGTACCCACAAATGTCGATGTCATAAGTAATCCTGTGATGGATCAAAGCTCAGTCTCCATCGTTTGACCATAAGGTTGTTGTCTTTTAATGTCTAGAGTCAGTCCAAGATGGTTGTGGCATCCTCAGGAGAGTTAAACTGAAGTATATCCATCCACGTCCTAGCTGGGAGAGGTTGGGAACATATCCCAAAATGGGCCTCCAAGTAGTAGTCATCCAAGTTTCCAGATCTAGATTATAGAGATGTATATGAGATATCCTACCCACAAGACTGTAAAGAGCCATAGAGAAAAACTCTTTCAGTCCAATGTTTGTACCAAGTATTAACTTCTTCTTTTTTTCATGGGCACCCAAGGTCTTGATGATGATTTCTTTCTCCTAGTAGTATGTGAGAAAGTTTTTTGTGAAGCTTTAGAAGTTGAATAATGTTCAGGTGGAGCTGGACAAGCTTGTACACATCGAGAGCCATGTAACAGTCCTCGACTAAAGACAGGGGGGATGGAACTGAAGTTGTGGCTCGAGGCTAAGTTTGCGAATCTGTAGTCCAAATGGGATTCAACAACAGAGTGTTGAGGGAGTTGTGAGTGCTTTGTGGGAGTGGGAACATGAGGAAAAGGGGTAGTAGGTAGTGTGGAGGAGGAAGGTGTCTGTGATGTGGGTACTGGGGCAGGTGGGACAGAGGTAGAGGATTGTGGTTTGGGATCCAAATGAGAAAAATGGAGAGTAGAGTGCTTAGAGAGCTCATCAGTGGTTGTAAAACGTCCTGCACAGTTCCAAATGACCTTGTCAATTGCGCTCATTAGCGCACTGACTTCTGCCTCCATCAAATGAGGTATCGAAGGGGAGAAAAGGTTAAATAAGATATTAAAGAAACACTATGTACAGTAGTTGGAAGTAAAGACTTAGTCATAGTTTTGTCAATGGAGGGTCAGGGGAATAAGCCTTTTGTGATGATAAAAGCTTCAAGGGATGGACATAACGTAGGTAGTGACAAGGAAACCTCAGTGATGAAAAATGTTGGTGTAAGGAGCGATGAATCTATCAGGTTTTGATCTATCTAGACCCATCAGGGAGTCCAATAGCGTGGGTAAGTTTAGGCTTCGAGTTACAATTAACAACATGGCCACCATTATTGCTCAAAGAAGAGTAATTACTTACTTCAACATTAAAGATTGTATTTCATTTTTTTTCTATTTTAGTTCTTATTTGTGCTACACACATTACATACACATCTCATCCACTTTAAATTATAATAGTGTCCTAATGCTTCTCTTTTGACACCATAACATTAGAGATTGAATGCTAAGGATTTTTTAATTTATTTTAGTTTTAACATTATATATACATGTTACATTGCGCATATTTTCCACCCCATGATGTATGAATACCTTGTGAATACCTACTTTTGATGAAAAAGCAAAAAGGAAAAACAATAATATCCCATATGTATTGTAAAAAAAAATCCATAAATTCATATATTTCTCATTTTTTTTAAACACGTAAAGATTTACATTTAACTCATTTTTATGTCTCCCCATTTTGCATTTAAAATGAAACTTCCCTTCATATATCTCCCAATCTGTATAAATCGTTGAACCTCCTCTATGTGAAACTAAATTGTATTATGGTCTCCAACTTGGAATTTTTCCAACCACATATTTATTAATGATAACATAGTCTTGTGATGTTGCTATGTTATAATCAATGAATTATGACTTGTAATTTAGTAGATTACCCATCCTCACTTCTTTATCTTGTACATTTATATACTCAACAATATTACTAATTAGTAGTAGTAGTGTATTAGAACAAATATTACTAACTCGTAGGATTACTAGTATATTACACCAATTTAGTCTTATGTGACACCTTGATTTTCTTAAATAATATTTCTTAATTACATTTCTCTAGAGACTTAATTTACTACTTCAATTTCATTCTTTTAGAGAAGATATGATATGTGTATGGTTAGGATTTTTAAGATTCGGTGAAATATGTTTTCCAAAACTAAATAGAAATAAATAATAACTTGTGTATATTTTGACTAACAAAAGGGTGGCTGATGAGAGATGAAAATGTGTGGGTGGGTGGTGTTAGTTTGTGAGCCCCTAAACAATTAAAAACTCCTACTTCACTTTTTTTATGTGTTGTTATTGTTGGGTTGTTATATTATTTGCAATGAAAGTTGAAGGTCAAAGCGATCAACCAAGAAAGTCAAAGTCGAAGTGATTGACAACAAGTCTAGAGGTCGGCTGACAAGAGGTGGTCAGGAGGTTGTGTGGAAACCGATTGAAGACCAAATAAAGGTCGACTCATAATCCGAATGGTAGTCGACTGTAATAGAATCCCGAGATACACAAAATTTGTAGCCAATGATCTCCGTGAATTTGTAATTATTTTTTGGGCGCCTTTCTTTAGGGTTTTTCCTACTGTAAATCCTATAAATAAGGTGTGTTGTAATTTTATTAAGTTGATGTTGTAGTTAATCTTCATGCTTATCTCTATCATAAGGTTGTTGGTCATGTAGATATAAGTCGAGTTGGCTACAGGGTTGTTATTGTGTAAGCAAGAGGGTATGATGATGATTGTGTCTTAGGTGTAGAACAAGGTTAATCATGTAACCCTTTATTTTGAATGAATAAGACAACATGAGTGAAAGACACTCAAGGAATGTTGGTTTCCCCATTTGGGTTTCCAAGGCAGAATATATGTGTATTGTGTGATTACTTTGTCATTTACTTTCTTGTTTAAATTTGTCTTCTTCTCTTCTATTTGGTTTAGCATGGAAGTATATTTCCTAACATGTGGTATCAGAGCTAAGGTTCATAGATCTTGAATTTGAGCTATACCCTAAGTCTAGTAAGAGTTGTAAGTCAAATATCTTTAAAGTTGTGCTTGAAAGAATGGAAAGTAGTTCGAGGATAGATATCAAAAAATTCAATGTCCATAATTTTAAGTTGTGGAAACCTAAATTGAAGTTGTCTTTGTAGATCGAGAACAATGAGAAATAGTCTATCCAGGTATCAGTCCAACAGGTATGTCGAGGGAAGAATAGGAGAAACTCAAAAGAAAGTAAAGTAGTACGGTTCGACTGTATCTTGCAGATTCAAGGTTGTTGAATGTCTCAGGTGAAGAATCAACCAAGAAACTATGGGACAAGTTGGGAAGCTTGTACCAATCAAAATCCATAGTAAATAAGATGTTCCTTAGAAAGAAATTGTATCTTTTGAGGATGAGTGATGGGAGCTCGGTAACTGAGGATTTGAATGCATTCAGTACTATAATAAGCTAGTTATCATCTATAAATATTAAAATCACTGAGGAGGAGAAATGTATTAGCCTATTATGTTCTTTGTTAAAATATTGAGATATCTTAGTCATGGAAATATGGATTAATTCAACCACATTAGCACTAGATTAAATGGTTTCATATCTATTGTTAGAAGAAATGAGATGAAATAACATGAAAGGATTGACCAAATATGCTTTGATGGTGAGCGGTCAACCAGTTGGAATAGATAAAGGAAAAGTTTCTAGTATAAATTCTAATTCTAAGGGTAGATCTAAATCCCTATTTTAGTCAAGAAGAAGATGTTGGAAATGAGGTAAAGTTGGGAATTACAAAATGCACTAAAATTTGAAGGAATTAGAAGTTAGTACAAGATCTGATAAGAAGCAATCAACTAAGAGAAAGACTACTCCAAATAAAGAAGGTGATGTCTATCTAGTGTTGACTAGTAAACAATCGAATCAAGATGTTTGGTTGATCGACTCAGGAGTGTCCTATCATATGAAACCTCACAGAGAATGGTTCTGTGAATATGACAGATATGAAGGAGGATATGTGTTCTAGGGGGATGACTCTATAACAAAAATTATCGAACGAGGAAGAGACTAACTGAAACTGTAGGATGGGAGGAGTAGAACCCTTCCAGGTGTACTACATATTCTGTGTTTCCAAAGAAACTAAATATCTATCAACAACATGAGTGATGCAGGAGTTCACACACTATTTCCAAAGGATATGTGAAAAATGGTCATGGGTGTGATGGTCTTAATGAAAGGAGTTTGAATTGGAACCCTACACAAGTTGCTATGGAATGTTAACTTGAATGGATGCAGTAACATTGTTGTTCCTGAAGTTGAATTGAGTCATCTCAGGCTGAGTCAATTCAAACTAATTTGAAAACTACTTGTCAAGTCGACCTGACCATGTTGTGGCACGAAAGGATGGAACGCATTGGAGAAAAAGGACTTTGAGCTATGCATAACAAAGGTATGTTTGAAGGTTTTCCTGAATGTAATTTAGAATTCAAGTTTTCTGAACATTGAATATATGGAAAACAAAATCAGGTTAGGTTCCCATCTGGAGCGACAAGGGAAAAGGGGATTCTCTTGTGGAAAACCAGATAGATAAGAGGATCAAGGTGTTGAGAACTGAAAATAGTGGTGAATTTTGGGGAAAGGATTTTGAGTAGTTTTGCAAGTAGTGTGTCATAGTATTCCAAAATACCACACTGTATACCCCACAACAAAACGTGTTTTCCAAAATAATGAATAGAACATTGATGGACAAGGAAATGAGCATGCTCATTGATGTTGGGATTGGCACAATAATTTTGGGCAGAGGTAGTTGACACTGCAAAAAATATGGTAAATATGTCTCCGTCATCAAGGCTAGTCGAAATGACTCCACACATTGAGGTATGGTTTGGTAAGAATCCTTCGCTCTCATATATTAAAGTATTTGGTTGTGATGCATTTGTGCACATCCCAAGTAAAAGAGGAGAAAGATGGACAAGAAGTTAGTCGAGTATATTTTCATTCGATACAAGGAAGGAATGAAAGGATATAAACTCTAAGATTCTGCATCAAGGAGAATAATGTACAATTGAGATGTGGTCTTTAGAGGATTTAGAGGTAACTCTGAGTATAAAGTGGTTCAAATGAAAAACAATCTAGAGAAGGTGAGGTTTGAGCTGAGGAACAAAGAAGATGATTCAGATGAGTCGACTGAATCAAATGAAGAGGTGGAACAACTGATCCCAATTGTAAGGAGGTATGAATGAGTAAAAAAACTAACTGAAGGGTACATTCCACCCGATTTGTGTTCCTCATTTGTGTTAACTTCCACTAACGAGTATCCCAAGATGGTCACACTAGCAAATTTGGGTCATTTTGTGACAACTCTTTTGACGCTCTTGTGACGTTATGTTGTGGATATTGAGAAGAATCTTGAGTCTCCCAAACGTCGCTTCAGGTCACATGGCCCGTCCGAAGAACCTGGATTTTTGTCGCAAGTGCGACGACAATAGGGAAGTTATCACGATTGCGAAAAAAAAAAAATATCATCGCCTGAATGACTAAGTAAAGTAATCGTCGAAAGAGTGACCAACTAGGGAAATCATCACAAGAGAGACCATAAAGAGAGTTCGTTGCACCCTCGACAATATTGGCAACGCAATGGAAAATTTAGTGACAAAAGTGGTTGTTGCAATGGCAACAAACTTGGAATTATATTGCGATGAAGTTGCAATAAAATTTTCATAAATTTGTATAGAAATTTCGTCGCTAATGGAAAATTTTGCTATGGAGGGTTTGTCACAATTGAGATGAATGTGCGATGAAGTTGCAATACAATTTTTTTGATTTTTATACCAAGTTCGTCGCTAATAGAAAATTTTGTTACGAAGGGTTCATCGCAATTGCGATGACAGTGTGAAGAAGTTGCAATACAATTTTTGTAGTTTGTATAGAAAGTTCGTTGCAATATTTGTACATGTCGTCGCAATTGCGACAACAATAATTTATTTAAAAATAAAATTAAATAAAAAAAATTGAGCAAAAAAATTAAAATTTGATTTTGAGCCAATTATTGAAGGTGTTATAATTGGCTCAAAAATGTCATAGGGACTACCCCCCTTGGATTCGCTAGGATTTGGCCTATACAGAGGAGTTGAGGATCAGGTGATACCACCTTGACTCGAGACTTTCCCCCAAGGACACACCAAGTGGATTGAAGGTTTCGTCCATGTTAATCGAGGTGTGTATGAGGACGACAACAGATGCATTTCTCATAAAGTCACATTTGCTTTAGATGAAAGTTTGGTTTTTGTGATGCATTGTCATGAAGTTGTTTTCACCTGCATGCCTAATCTGCGTGATAAATTCTTCTACAAATGTCTATGGTCTTGCTTCTACACACTTGCATTCTATATTTTTTCGATCTCTAATCAAGTTCATGAATATGTGTTAAGGTCCTAACCCGCACATAGGTAGATCAATGTATTCGGATGTAATAAAGGTCAATATTAATAAGGCCTTTCAATAAAATAGAATAAGGCGGATGTAAGAAGACCTAATAGAAGCTTCTACTTCTAGAAGGATCTTCCTTTAGATGCTTCTCTTAATAGACATATTTAGTAAAAATAAGGGTCGTGGGTATGAAAACCCTAGCTTGGAGATTATTGTAACAGAGCATTGCTCGACTAGAGGTTGCCCCCTCGAAGAGGCCTGTGAACATTGCTTTCTGAATCAAAGTGTTATTTCAGTTGTTGTTCTCATATTATTTATGTGTTATTGTGGATGATTATGCTGGTTATATTACTATTATTCTGCCATTCCTAGAATTTTGTTTAAGTTTTACGTATTTATTAGATCTAGTATCTTGCAAGTGGTATCAGAGCACTTTCCTTGGTAGAAATTGTGGGTATTTTTTTCTCAATGTAGAGACGTATTCTGGCGTCTTTAAGCCACATAGATATATCGTTACGCGCATAAATCCACGGTTGAGGGATTCATACATGCAGGAAATATAGGGGGTTCTTAAGCGCACATCTGTTGGCCACCCTTGTAACCCCTGTTGGTACCCCTTTGAGTGGTAGCGCATCAGACAACACCCGTGTACAGATCGGCCTAGATTTCCTGAAGCCCTCTTTAGATAAACCTATCAGTCACCAGACTGCTATAGTGTCACCGAGAACAACACTCGGGAAGATACTCTCTAGTACCTGGGTAGTTAGGTAGTACGGCTAAGGGTACGGTCTATCCTCTTTAGTTAGTGCCCTGAGATATTGTGTTGAGTACTATTGTTGGACCCCGCATGTATATCAGAGAGCTATAGCACAGGGAAAACCCTTGTCTGAAGAACCCTTGAATACCTAACCTTTGGGGAACATAAACATAAACATAAACAAATTAAACCAACGAGATCTATTGTCGTGCATCTGTGTTCGGGTCGCCAAGTAAATACACATTTGTTTCTAGTTAGGAATTTGGGGATTTCATCACTGCAACATTCTTCAGACCGAAGTATAACCTTGCAGCTGTAAAAAAAAAAAAAAAAAGTCTGGAAATTTTTTCACCATTATTTGAGACCTATTCCATTAGATTCATCTCTTCTCCCTTATAACATTCATCCATATCATCTTTCTGCAAAAATTTCTGACCCCGGCCGCTCCCTTTTCAGTTCACCCATCCTCATGGCCCATACCCGTAGCCAAGAACTGGAGTCTCGCTACAACACCTTCCAATCTAGTTTCCTCGAGACCCAACAAGAAGTGCAACAACTCGGTGCTACTATTGCCTCCTGTGATACAACCATCAATACCACCATAAATGAATTCGTAAATGCAGTCATGTAGTCCACAATGGCAGAAGTCAAACATGAACTGACCACCCAGCTTGAATATGTCTTTGCATCACTCTGCACCAAACTCAAGATCCCTACCGATGACTCTTTTCCTGATGCACATACAAAGACTGAAGGTGAAACTTCTTCCCATTCCTTTCATCCCCATCACTTTCAATGAGACATACGCCTTCCATGGGTGGATGTAACCAAATTTGATGGCTCAGACCCCACTGGTTGGGTCACCCAAATGGAACATTATT
>ML782493.1:295028-324837 GCA_009831015.1 Picea engelmannii | reverse complement strand
TCTAACAACTAGGTCAGAAGCGAGCAATCACAGCGTCATGCTTTACGTCTAACAACTAGGTCAGAAGCATGACTCATCTTGCTTTACGTCTAACAACGAGGTCAGAAGCAAGGAACATCAACATCTCGCTTTACGTCTAACAATGAGGTTAGAAGCGAGGTCATGATGCAGTGCAGTTTGTTGAAATTCCTTTTATGTCCGTTTATGCACGCGCAACCAAGGCTACTGAACGCCTTGATTGATTACTGGCACCCTGACATAGAGGCGTTTATGCTAGAGGGGCAATCCTTGGTGCCCACCACCGAGGATATTTACTTTCTGACTGGCCTCTCAAGGAGAGGGGAACCAGTCAACTTTCAGACTTTTCCTGCGGGGTTGAGCAAGGTCTCAGAGCTGATAGCTGAGTACTGTGAGGCTGGGACCGATCGTAGAGGTTCCTCGGTACCGGTTAGCAAGATTACCAACCTCACACTATAGACTATTTTATTTCTTATTGGGCGGATTACCGGCTCAGCAGTCGTGCATCAGGCTTCGCGCGCATAAATGAACTGTGTTATTCAGTGCATGAATGCACACATTTTTTATTGAAGTACCACACTGTTGGAGTGTATGAAGAGGCAATTGATAGATTGTCGACAGCGGACACATAGGAACTTCGAGTTTGGGACCATCCTATGATCGTTATTTTTCGAGAGAGTTTTGAGCTTCAGTCCTCGGCTTACAGTACGAGGACATCTGGCCAATTTCCCTGCAGTATGAAGATGGGCAGTGTTACTGCCACGAAAGGGTGGCGAAAGGACTGTTGAGGCCTTCGATGATGACTTTTTTGCTTGGCTGTCGCGACAGATCCCTGCTACCGAGGACTACCCATATGCAGGGATCGACTTCTCTAGAGATTCAGAGATACCAGTGCCTCCTGGTGAGGAGTGAGGGGAGATGGGTAAGTCTCCACCTGTATAGTTTCTTTTTGTTTGCATATGTAATTTTTATGTCTTTTTGTTATATATATCATTTTTTGTATGCCAGAGTATTTGATGGGTAAACATGTATTGTGTGTAGATGTGGGACCCGTGCGACCTACCGACTATGCATGGAACATGCATCGCCCACGTCCAGAAGCCGCAGCTGCCACCGCTGGGGGAGCAGTAGTAGCAGGGAACCTCCCAGCAGGAGAGGCCAAGAGGGTCCTGAGACGAATTGAGCGGAACTTTACTGCACTCACTCGCACAGTCCCGATGGCAGAGATAGAGGACCTGCCGCCATACATGCAAACTCATGTTGTGGGGGCACCTCGGACATGGGTCTGATTGTTTAGTCATTCAGCCCGCGCTGTAGATGATTATAACAGGGCCCATAGGCCCTGAACAGACTTTAGACTTTTTATGTTCCCCGAGCACCTTGTTGTATATATTTTCTGAGGGCATAAGCCCGGTGACTCGTTACAGTTCCCACTTTTGAGGCGCTTGCGCCCATCTATGTACTCTAAGGATTTTATGATGTTTATATATGGTTTTTTATCTCTTTTTCGTGTATTATGGATTATGTGTGCAAAAATGTATTTACATGTTTATGTCCATGATCTTTTTATATGTGGGCAAGATGCCAGTCTAAAATGTGATTAGCTAGAGTATTTGTGATTTGGTTTAATCTCCTAGGAACATGAAAATATGTAATATAATCAAAGTTTCGTTCTAAGAGACATACCCTAAGGAATCGTCGGTGTAAAGTTGGATCATGAACCCGGTATATTCTATTTAGCTGCGACATAACCAGTTGAGCATCTAGATAGACCCAGAGATGAGAGATACCCAACGACAATGCATCGCGAAGCAACTCAATAACTGCACTATACTCGGCAACATTATTTGTGGTGTCACCTAAGCATATACCTCCGGAAGATAACAACTGACCCTGTGGTGTAAAGATTACCCAAGTTGCGGAGGAAAGCCTCCGCGTGTGTCAACTAGCATCATCCGCATACCCAACGAACACCTCGAACTCTCTTGACATCTACTATATTGATGAAAGATAACATCAATGACACGTCCATAACACTTTTTCAAAGAAATATAAAAAATAATAGTGCAAATACTATACATATGTTACAAAAAGTTACCCACAGTGACCTTTCTATGAGTAATACTTCTTGAGGTAGAGCCCATTTCTAGGCTCTGCCAAAGTATTCCCTTCAAAATCGACCAAATGATAAGCACCCTTTTTTAATATTGTTTTGATAATGAAGGGTCTGAACCACATGGGTTTAAACTTTCCTGCCCCCAGGGGGTCCTTGTCTTGGTCATAGACCAGGACAAGGTCGCCCTTAGAAAAAATCCGAGGACGAACAGACCTATCATATTGACACTTGACCTTATGTTTATGAGCATCGATAGCCAGGGCTGCATCGCGATGCTGTTCATCAAGATGCTCAAGGTGTACTAACCATTCTTCAAGTGGAGAAGTGTCTGGCAATAACTGTACTACCAATTTCAGAGATGGGATTTGACATTCGATGGGCAAGACTGCCTCCAGCCCATAAACAAGTTGGAAAGGTGAGAAACCGGTTGTAGTCTTAACTGATGTTCGGTAAGCCCATAATGTTGAGTATAACATCAAATGCCAGTTTGACTTGGCTGAGTTGATAGTTCATTGTAGAATCATCTTAAGAGTTTTGTTTACAGCTTCCACCTGCCCATTGGCTTGGCGGTAGTAAGGTGATGAATGTTCCTGCCGTAACCCAAGATTTGATGTTAATTCATACATCATTTGATTCTGAAAGTGACTGCCATGGTCAGTGACAATCTCTCTCGGGACACCGAACCTTGCTATAATCTGGTTGAATAAGAAGAGAGTTGCGGTCTCTCCATCATATTTAAACGTTGGCATAGCTTCGACCCACTTAGTGAAGTAGTCGATAGCTACGATGATATAGCAGTGCCCCCTTGCTGACGGCGGGTTGCATCTAGTATAATCAATCCCCCACTTAGTAAAGGGACCAACTGTGATGACAGGAAACATGGGAGCTGGATGTGCCCTCATCTTCCGAGAGAAGATTTGGCACGGATGACACTTCTTGACTGACTCGATACAATCCTTGATAAGTGTGGGCCAAAAGTAACCTGCTCGTAAAATCTTTTGGGTTGTTGCCAACCTAGATAAATGAGACATCGATGTAAGATGCAGTCTACACCTCTCCAATACAACGTATCATCAAGTATGAGATAATTCTTAGCCTGATGGCGTATCCTCCGATGCTCGTCACGAGAAGTAGAGGTGGGGCACTTCAAAGTCTGGAGATAGATCAGTATATCTCCGTACCAGGGGTCTGAAGATTCAATCAAAAACATATCCCCCCAGATAGGTGACTCCTCAGGCACAATGTCACCTGACTCAACCGGAAGCTCCGAAATAAGTTCTCCGAAGACCAATGACTTCTTGGACTTTGCTGAAACGAAGTCTAAGTCAAATTCTTGGAGGATGACCATCCATATACTGATTTTTCCACCGATAACTCATCGTGTCAACATGTACTGGAATGGATTCACGATAGCGATGACGGTGGTCTTGTGAAACAGAACATAGTGACGAAACCGTTGAACAGCATGAACTGCTGCCAATGCAAGTTTTTCGAGATGGGAATAATTAAGTTCCGGTCCTACAAGGCCTCGGCTCAGGTAATAGATCACATATTCTAAAAATGAATCATCTTCCTGGACTAAAACCATGCCTATAGTTGACTCTGCGGCAGCCAGATATAAGAAGAAATCTTTTTTATAATTAGGTGGTCGTAGCAGAGGTGCGGTTGTGAGAGTGTGTTTTAATTCTCCTCCACCTAATATTCCTATGGATGGTGCTAACCCCCCTCTGAATAGAATGGATGCCATATTTGCTGCTAGGTATGCTCCCTTGATCTTACCTCATCCCATGAATCCTTTCCCTGCTGGAGATTACTTGAAATATATGCCCAAATTCACCAGGGAAGGGGACATAACTGCGGAAGAACACCTGGCTGCTTTCTATAGTTATACAGACAACCTGAACATTGGAGATGAAGATGTCTGGATGAGGGTTTTTGTCCAAAGCTTGGATGGTGAGGTAAGGAAGTGGTTTAGAGGATTAGCTCCCAGATCTATTGCTGGAATTGAAGCCCTGGATAATGCTTTCCTGAGGCAGTGGGGAGATAAGAAGGATCTCATGTATTATATGACTGAGTTCGGGTCTTTGAAGAAGATGGAAGGAGATTTTGTCTATGACTTCTCCAAAAGATTCAATAAGATGTACAATAAGATTCCTGATGAAATAAAGCCATCAGAAGCCTCGGCCAAGATGTCCTATGCTAGTGCGTTTGGCCCCGATTTCTATCTTTTATTGAGAGAAAGAAGAGCTGCCTCCTTAGCTCAAATGCAAGACGCATCCATAGAAGTGGAATCCAATGTATTAGCAGCCAATAGATTGAGGAACGAGGCTGACGCGGGCAGGAGAAAGGGAAAATCCGAAGCCTCAACTTCTGGCCCATCGGTGCCCCACCTTCAAGTAGATGAACTGACCAAGATGGTGAAGTCTTTGTCTGCAGAGATGGAAATAATGAAGTTAGAGAGGAGGCAAGCATACAAGGGCCCTCAGAGCACCGAAAACAAAAGATTTTTTTGGAGGCCAAACAATATTTCTCCCCCGATGATGCAAAGAGACAGAGATGACCAGAAAATCCAGGCTCCTTTTCAAAACAATTTTGTAGCTGAGGAAGAAGAAGGGGAAATAGATGAGATGGACCCTGAAATCCATTGCTTCGGAGACACTCCTCCTTTTCCTCATCTCACCCAATCATCATATGAGGAGTCCCTCATGGACAGTCAGCTAAATGAACTGAGCAAAGGTGACAAGGCTAGTGGAAACCAAGGCAGATATGATCTGAGGTCTAAGAAGAGGACAGTAGCACCTAATATTCCTGAGCGGGGAGCAGAGAATCCTGCTAATGAAATGGCGGACAGTCATAGAGGTAAGAAACACCAACCCCTCTCTCCCATAGTCCAGAGTCATGCTCCCGAAATAAGAGAAATTCTGAAGCTTTCATCCTCCTTTAATTTCGAGCATGAGATTCAAAAGATCAGGATCCCGGTGGCTCTAGCAGAATTAATTAAACATGAAGGATTCAAGAAATGCTTCTCTGAACTTATGCAGTCTGAGACACCATGCCTTCCCATAGACTCCATCAATTTACAAGATGAAAAGCCTGCAGTTATCCTAGGTCCTATGGTAGAAGACAGGAATGACTCATCCCCTCCCTTCTACACTTTCTTGAACATACATGATAAGGTACTGCACAATTGCTTGATGGATTCGGGGGCTTCTCACAACCTCATTCCCAAAACTGTTATGGACGAATTAGGTTTAGAAGTCACCCAAGCCTACCATGACCTCTATTCCTTTGACTCCAGAAAAGTTCAGTGTCTTGGAGTTATCAAAGACCTGGTCGTGACCTTGTTTCAGTTGCCCATGAAAAGTGTGGTCATGGATATTGTAGTGGCCGATGTCCCCCCCAAGTTTAGTATGTTGTTATCAAGATCTTGGATAAAAAGACTGGGGGGAACCTTGCAGATGGACCTCACATATGCTACTATCCCAGTGTTTGGAGGAGAGCATAGAAGACTATACAGGGAAGCCCAACTGGCCTATATAATCAGCGGTGAGGCCAACCCTACCAACCATCCCATTTTTGCCTTAGACACTGATTTAGGATCCAGTGTGCTACAACTCACCAATGCTCTCGAACTTCCTCTTAAACTCAAAAAGCAACCCACCATTTCCCCTGAATTTCCTCCCTCCATCACCCCTGTCTGGAAAATGTTATTTGATTGAGCCTCTTCCAAGGAAGGCACTGGAGCTGGGGTGGTTTTTGTGTCACCTACTCAGGAAACCATATCTCTATCATACAAATTAGAATTTGAAGCTACCAACAATGTGGCAGAGTATGAAGCTCTCATCCTGGGATTAAGATCCGCAAAGGAAATGGGAATTCAGGAAGTAGCAGTTTTTGGAGATGCAGAGTTGGTGGTTCAGCAGATCATGAACACTTATCAGGCTAAGCATCCTCGACTCAAGAGTTACAGGAATGAGGTTTAGGACCTTATTGACAGTTTCTTCTCAGTGTTTAATATTTCTTTCATCCTAAGAGAGGAGAACACCTTGGTAGATTCCTTGGATACATCGACTAGCAATTTCAAAGTACCCTTGCTACCCAAATTCAGATACGATGTAGAGGTAAAATACAGGCCCTCCATACCTGACAACGTCAAACATTGGAAGGTATTCGAGGATGATCTCAAGGTCAAGAGGTTCTTGGAGACTGTCGAGGAATTTTCAGAAATGCACATCGACCAAGATGTTGTCTCACAGGAAGATCTCGATGGGGGTAATTTTCTGAATAAGATTGCAGAGCGTGACATTGTACAGCTGCCCAGCAACCACATTCCCAGAGGACTGGTTCCGTTGGAAAGGCTTTTTGATAGAAATGATGTGTCGTTAAAAGGAGAAGTCTTGGAGGAGGATGCTGGTACTATTCAGTGCAACATTGGGACCAAGAGTGAGCCCAAGTATGTCAAATTGTCAAGAAGTCTGACAAAGGAGTAGAGGTCTGAGGGAATTTGCGGATGTTTTCGCCTGAACATACAAAGACCTCAAAACATATGACATTTCTGTCATCGAGCATAAAATCCCATTAAAAGAAGATGCAAAGTCATTTAGGCAGAAGCTGAGATAGATCAATCCTATGTTGTTGCCTATCATGGAGAGGGAAGTGAAGAAGTTTCTTCAAGCTTAGATCATTGTACCGTTGAGATATTCAGAGTGGGTGGCCAACTTGATGCCAGTAAGGAAAAAGAGTGGAGAGATCCGGCTCTGTGTAGACTTTAGAAACCTGAACAGGAGCTCACGAAAAGATAACTACCCCTTACCAAATATAAAACATATACCGCAGAGGGTAACAGGAGCTTCCAGGATGTCCATGATTGATGGTTTCTCTGGATACAATCAAGTCTCTGTTCTGCCTGAGGACAGAGAAAAGACGGCATTTACCACTCCATGGGGCACATTCATGTACGCCAAGATGTTGTTTAGATTAATGAATGCAGGGGCAACGTTTCAGCGTGCCATGGACATAGCTTTTATTGGGGAAAAGGATAAATTTGTGGTCATCTACCTGGATGACATCACAGTGTTTTCAAAATCTGATAAAGAACACCGTTGTCATCTCAGGAAGGTTTTTCTGAAATGCAGGAGTTTTGGCATTTCATTAAATCCCAAGAAGTCTTCATTCGCCATGCAGGAGGGAAAGTTACTAGGCCACATAGTATCGGCAGAAGGAGTCAGGATTGACCCTAGGAGAGTTGAGGCAATACACGCACTATCAATCCCGAGGTCCAAGAAGGAGGTCCAATCTTTCCTTGGTAAGATTAATTTTCTGAGGCGGTTTGTGCCTAACTTTGCTGAGGGGGTAAAGCTTATAACAGACATGTTGAGGAAAGGAAATGAAGTAAAGTGGACTTCTCAATCACGACACTCCTTTGAGAAAATAAAGAAAGCGCTGACTGAAGCTCCTATGCTTATCAGTCGTGACTACTCAAAGGATTTCCTTATTTTCTCCTTTGCCTCACCTGACACGATGGCTGTTGTTTTATTACAAAAAAGTGAGGATGGGCTAGAGCAGCCTATTGCCTATTTCAGTCGAGCATTGAGGGATGTCGAAGTCAGATATGACAATATGGAGAAGCAGGCCTACGCATTGGTAAAGGCCCTCAAGGAATTTAGAATTTATGTCCTACAATAAAAAATCGTAGCTTATGTCCCCTCAGCTGCGGTTAAAGATATTCTCATTCAGCCTGACATAGATGGGAGGAGGAGAAAATGGATAGCTAAGATTCTGGAATTCAACCTGGAAATAAGGCCCACCAAATTGATAAAAGGTCAAGGATTAGCCAAGATTTTGGCTGAAGCAAGCTGCCGAGCTCTGGGGGTAGGTTTCATAAACGAATGTTCAGGAATTCAGCAGGGTCGACCGTCTGAAAGAGACCCTTAAAGGGGGCCCCCATTGGCTCGATGTCCTTGGTATAGGGATGTCATATATTTTCTGCAAGAATTACGGCCTCCAGACGGCCTGCAAAGAAATAAAGCAAGAGCTCTAAAGCTCAAGGCAGTCAGATACTGCCTGATTGATCAAGTGTTATACTAGAAAGACCCCCTGGGGGTGCTTTTAAAATGCATGAATTCACAAGAGGCCGAAATGATAAAGTTGAATTTCACAGTGGCTTGTGTGGAGGGCACCATTCCTAGAAGGCCACAGCCCACAAAATTCTCAGAGCCAGGTACTATTGGCCCACCTTGTTCGTTGATGTCCACAGAGGAGTTAGAGCCTGTGTCCAATGTCAAAAATTTGCAGGAAAGCAATAGCTCAGGTCCTTTCCGCTAAATCCTGTGGTTGTTTCAGGACCTTTCCAGCAGTGGGGCCTAAATTTCATTGGAGAAATTCACCCTGCTTCCAGTGGGAAGCACAGATTGATCTTGACTGCTACTGATTTCTTTACCAAGTGGATAGAAGCTATCCCTACCAGGAGTGCTTCCCACATGGTAATCATTGGGTTCCTGAAAGACCTCATCACAAGGTTCAGTTGCCCAAGTAAAATTGTCATTGATAACGTAGCCGCTTTTGGGTCTGAGCCATTAGCCAAGTTCTGTGAGCAGTTCGAAATCAAACTGGTTCACTCCACTCCATATTATCCACAGGGCAACGGTTTAGCAGAATCCTCCAACAAGAGTCTGATAAGGATCATCAAAATATTGTTGGAAGACAAAAAGAAGGCCTGGCATTCAAGACTAAAGTTTGCTCTGTGGGCCGATCGAGTAGCCACGAAGAGGTCTTTTGGCATCTCTCCTTTCCAATTAGTCTATGGAGTAGAGGTTGTTTTCCCCTCTCATTTATCCATTCCTATAGCAAAGTTCCTCTAGGACCATCAGGAGGAGCCTAATGACATGATCAGAAGGATTCATTAGCTAGTGGAAGTCCAGCAGGTCAGGGAGCAAGCAATGGACAGAATTTAGGACCATCAACAAAGAATTAAATAGGTTTTTGATAAGAAGGCCAAAAAGGAAGGATTTCGAACAGGAGACCTGGTGATGAAATGGGATGCTCCTAAGAAAGACAAGGGAAAACACGGCAAATTTGAATCCCTGTGGATCGGGCCATTCAAAGTCTATGAGGTTTTTTCAAATAACACATATCAGCTGCAGGATTTGGAGGGTGAAGAAATTTTTGGCGGCCCAGTGAATGGGCATTTTCTTAAAAAATATTTTGTCTGATCCATCCATGGCTCCTATGTTTTGTAAATATTGTCCTTTTTGTTCTTTGTTTTACTTTTATTGTTTCGGCTTAGTAAATGACCCCATAGCCCAACAACAAGGCACTGGAACTGCAAATGAGTCCTTAGAGCATCACGGGGACGACTCTATCCCCCATGTAGCCTAATGTTAGTAACATTTCTTGTCCGGGGCGCAAGGGGCCTTCTAGTTAGCGAGTCACATGAGAAGCACCTGAGCACAATGCAGAAAGCCTCATTTCATCCCCCCCCCCCAAGAAAGCGAGCAAGCAAAGTTTTGTCTTCAGCGGTTGAGATCCATCTACAAAGCTGATCGACGACCACCAAGATTTCGGGGCTGCCAAGTCGCCCAGGATTTAGTGAAAGATCTAGCCACGTCGGCTTTCGATAATCGCAAGTTCAAATGGTAAAGGTTTCATGTCACTTTGTATCGCGAAGCCTCGAACCCCGAAGCACCGAAAGTGCCCAGGAGCTGGGACCCACAGCAGCGTCGGGTGAATTTGGGACCGTCTGTTTTCAAGGACGCGTGGCGCCCAATTGAGCTCTCCCGGCAGTTCGCTCATCGCAATTTTGAAGAGGAAAGGTCCTGTTCCTTTCTCACCCGTGATCCCCGAAGCGCCGAACAACGCTTTGAAATTAAACTCAGGATCACAGCTCGTGGTCACCAAGGAGGAAAGGAGTTGTGCGTAAAGGGGCCAAAGGTATCGAGTTTGATCGTCGAAAGGATCATCGTGGTCTCCAGGCACCGACTGGTAAGACCTTGATTCTGGTTTTCACTTGGAATAAATGAATATGTGATCGAGTGGTTGAGACCTCCTGTCATTCATTAAGTTTGGGGTATGGAGGGCCTGGCGAGCAGTCCGCTCGAGAGGGTCCTGTGTACCCAATTTTTCAGAGAGAGGCCATGTTGAACCCTCAGCCGGATGGAGAAAGTATGTGCACGCTAGCCCGGATCTTAATGACTCAGCTACTCCTCTTACAGGGGCCATACACAGATGAGGTGGGGTCCAACAGTGATTACCTGTCCCATTTTTGGCTGAAGGAACACCAAGACTAGAAGGATTGAACAGGTCGCCGCTAGGCGAATTTTCTGAGTATATAGACTCAGTAATTGTATTTTTGGAGGCATCGATGGTGGAGCAAGACTCCCATTTGTAAAAAATTTAATGAAGAATTGTTTTCTGGTTATTTCTGGACTCTTGAGACTTCTTGCCTGATGAATGTCAGTTTCTTTCATGTCTATGTATATACTGTATTAGAGCAGCTCGGAATTGGAGGATCCAGTCGAGTTGTGACTGTTATAGGATGATGTATGTTGGATCACTGTAACAGTTGTGTTGTTCTAAATAGTCCCTATGAACTTCTCAGCACTGAACGACTTGGAATTGGAGGATCCAGTCAAGTCTTCCCTTCAGTTTCTTAAAGCCCTGAACCAAGCAGATCTTGTATTCAGAGCTTTTCCTCTATGAGCTACCGAAAGGCCTGTCGCCTGAGATAGTTTGTTCATTCTTCTCCCAAGTCTTCCACCTGCCCATCTTTAAATCAACTCCCTGACTGAAGTTGGGTCAAGACCTCCTTTGTTCCTTGCTATCAGACACAGTTCCTATTTTGAAGCGATACCTGTTCGAGTCTCTACCCATTTGATCGCCCATTTATCAAACCGTGACATAAAAACTGATGGGCGTAGGGCTCTGCTTCTGCAAGCAATCCAAGAGTGACTTCCAGCACTAACACCAGGTATAACACCACCTTCCCTGTGCTTTCACCTTGTGTAGGAAGTCTAAAATATTATGGCCTCTATGGTACCACCGACTATACCAAAGCAGAGGGGGGACAGTCGACAGTCGAGACCAAGACCAAAAAAGTAGGGTTGATTACTTTCAGGGCCCCAATGCGAGCTCGTGATTGACCCTTGTGTTAGAAGGGCTTCCCAAAGTCAGTGATATAGCAACTGGATTTCACTCCCTAGATCAAGGCTTTATGTTTGTTTATCATCTTTGGAAATTTGTTCTCACAATCCTATTCCAATGCTCTACACCTAAGCTAAGATAGGTTTGAAGAGCTCTAGAAAATTTACTAGATAAATTTTAATTAGCGCTTGATTTTAGGTTTTTGTTACTCAAAGGAGTGGTCGTAAAACTGATGGTGCTTTGACTCGACTCTTTAAACCATGCAAGAGAAAAATGAAATGAAAGAAATTCAACTTTGATGAAAACTAGCTATGGGAAGGACCAAGAGGTTTTAAACAAAGAAATAATTTCTTGATAGATTACTGTGTGTGCAGTACTGCAAAATGACCCAAATTTTAAAAATACCATGTAAATGTCATAGTTCACTTAGTACACCTATACAACATTGAATCAAATGTCATCATTTCTAACATAGTAAAATTTTATGATTATAGAGACCACCATACACATCTTGAATACTCATAAGGATCATGGGGGCTTCACCTTGTTGATACAACATCCATGCAACATACATCCCACATTTTCACGCAACTCCATCCATTCCTACATTATGCCTCATCCAACTTCCATTGCTTGAAGAGGTGGAAGAACTAGAAGGGGATGAATCTTATATACCAAAAGACTCCCAATGGGGATGTGTAGTTCAATCCTAAATGGACCAATAATAAAGAAGGTTCTCTTTAATGGTTTTTTTTTTATTTATGTTCAATTTTAGTGCTCTAAGATACAGTTTTACAGGGTTTAAGGCCTTCGAAAAAACCTCCTTTACAAGTTTGGCCAAAATCCTATTATTTTTCTTTAGAAATTTTTATGCATGCAGAGCTAAGAATGTAGTGAAGGGAAGTTCATATATTTTCAATTTGCACTTTGCATATAAAAGAAAAAGGATAAGGAAAAAGGGTGACATGATGTAAAGGCTACAGGGATGGCTAATGCACATAGCAGAAATCACATAAAATGTAAGGGGCTATGTTAAGTGCAAAGGAAAGTGAAGTGGAGTGTTGATGTGGAGCTATATACCAATGTGGATGCAAAGGTATAGACTATGGGGTTTTAAAGCAAAGAGGCATGCCCTCCACACTTCACATTAGTACTACTGTGGGGCAACAATAAGCTTGGTGACTAGGAGGAAGTACAACTACACACTCTACAATGTGGTTGAGTGAAAACTAACAACTATGGGTGTACATATATGGATGTGGATCAATCCAAGTCATATACATGCTAGGTACCATTCATGTACATGCTCAATCCAATTCATATACATGCTCAATCCAAGTTGAAGAATAAGATAAGAATAACATTGTCCATTGACCTTATGTAAACCATTCCATTTGGTGTTTGTTGCACTAACTGTAAAGAACAATGTTGGAGAATTATAAGACGTAAGTTAGGTATGAGCTATTTGTTACCTCTTTATTCCCTTTTATTTTAAGTGAGGGTGCACTTGAGTGAGGGTTCACAAGCTAAGAGGAAGGGCGCACTTGTTGAGAGAGGGTGTACAAGTTCAACAACAGGCACAAATCTTCAAGAGAGGCTAACACTTGCTTAGATGAAGTTCCCTACACCTTTGAAGGGAAGTTAATTGATGTCTAAAGGAATTCGACATGAGAAGGCATCTACACTAACTATAGCTCCAATATTAGAATCCACAAAGATAGTTTGGGCTTTGATGTCATGAAAATACATAGATATGACGCAAGATATAAAAGGATCCTAAAGGTGAATCTGTTATCTAGCACACGTTATATTATAGTTATCTACTAAGGGCACTTACAAGGGTCTTTTTCCATGGCTCTGATTTTTTGGTCCCAGACCAAGAACCCTAGGAGTGCACTGGGGGCCCTAGATCTCAACTAGGGTCTTTACCATCCTCCCGAAGAATGGATCTTGTAGCTACTTTAAATTCAACATTGATAATGTACTTTGGGAAATACCTAGATGTTCTCATCTACCAGTATCTCCATGGGAATGATACTCAACAATCATTTCAATAGCTGAGGAAAAGTTGTTACCCCTACACTTTAGATGATAAGAACATCTGCAGTATTAGTAGCATCATTATTGATCATAAGCACGAATGTTATTAGGACTTCCATGTCTACAAATTACTAAAACATCTTTGTTGGCTATCATAATTTGTAATTGTTGCAAAACATCTTAATGGGAGAATCTATAAGCTATGTCTTTCTGGTGTAGCATATTTTGGGTTAACTTTATTTAGAGTGAAAGGGTTGCCTTCTCCTGTCCAGAAAGGGGATGCTATCTATATTGATTAATATTACTATAGGTATTGGAATTTTATAGAGAATAGTGATGTATATAGATTTGATGAGGTTTTAATAGAGATTTTGAGTTGAATAAAAGAATATAGCATGGATTGTGATCCACCCAACACTATCAAATGGGCATTGCCCCTGATCAGATAGGAAACAATTATTCTAGATGGTAGTTTGGATTTACAATTAAATGTAGAGCCTCTGCTAAGATAAGAATGGATGATATTGCAGAGCTTTCTGTTATGCATGACCCAAATGAAAGACTGACCATGTCAGATGTGGCTGCATGGGTGGAGCAACTCATCAGAACTAGCTCTTACTTATGTTTTTCTATCGATAATTGTGAGCATTCTTAACAAATTAAAGATTCTTGCTAGAAAAAATATTTTCCCTCAAAGGCAAAGCCAACTATGGTGCTTTTTTCTAAAATTTAGGTTCAATAAGCATCTCATCTGCCTGAGAATCTTGTGCTTACCTGTGGAAATTATGGAGCCAATGCATGGAATCTTATAAACCCAAGGCAGGATGACCAGCGTGAGACCTTTATGCCTTGTATTTGTCCCATGATCAGCTTAATGATTCTATACCAGAAGAATTTTTCCATCCCCAGAAGCTAACTCAGTTGATGTTATTAGCAAATGATTTTGTCTGGACCAAAACCAGCCATGGTTGGTGATTGAGAATCTCTGCTTGTGTTTGGGAGAAAATCAATTGACTAGAAGAATTTCTTCATAGTTAGGTCGGCTCCAAACCCTAGTATCCTTTGAGCTCTATAAAAATCATTTCACTAGACCTCTTCCTCCAGATATTGGGAATAGTACATCTTCAGAGCTTCTGGATGTTCATAATAACTGTCTGACAGCTAGAATCCCAATTGATCTTGGTTATCTCATTAATAAAGAGCATCTAGATCTCAGTGAAAATTACTTAAATGTGCAATTATATCCCTTTTGGACAAACTGAAATATCTCAATAAGCTGAGTCTTTGCAATAATCATTTATCTGGTAACGTTCCCCAACCATTGAAGAATTGCTAAAAGATGACATTGCTTGATTCGAGTTATAATAAACTAATAGTCTTTCTTTTTCCATCTCTTCTGTAATAGGATCCATTACTAGCTTGTAAATCAATCTCAATCTCAGTTTGAATCCATTTACTATCCATATCCCTCAGGAAATTTACTTTTTAACACAACTGCAATCATTGGGTTGTTCACAAGAATATTAAAGTCTATGGGGCAATTACAAGCTTGACTTATTTGAATGTTTCTATGGTCCACTTCTTGCAACACTCTTTTTTTAAAACCTTAACAAAGATTTATTTCATGGGCAATGCTGGGATTTGTCAGTCCCTTAATAGTCCTATCGGTATGGTCATAGCCCTCTTTCTAAATGATATTTGAATGGGTCTTCTTTATTCTAGTTCTATTGTGGAATGAATCACATTTTAATATAAATGAACAATTTTCATGGGAATCGCCTAGTAATTTTCACACGTTAAATATGTTTGAATAGTAAACAACTGAGATTAGAGAATCAATATGAAGTTGGGTTGTGGGGCCCATAGTTTTATGGATTTTCTGATTTATTGGAGATAAATCCTTAATCTGATGGAGATTAAAAAGCTTGGCCTTTTATTAATGTTATAGTTTCCAAATAAATTTTACAAGAGTGTTTATTCTTTGTGGCATTAGGTCTACAATCATCTAGATTTATTTGAAAGAAATGAAGTCCGCACATTCTTTCACTTTGGGCGAATCCCAAACTCTCTTTTACCACCTCCTTTTGGAGAATTGGAAGAAATACACTATGTTGGAAGTCGAAACCCTATCTCATACAAGGCAACAAATCTAAACCTATTTTATATTTCTTGGTGGACTAACTACAGTAATGATGATGGTTATATCATATATGCAATTATATTAAATTCCTTTTTCATCTACAACACTCATATCATGCACATGATTTTTAGGTTCCCAAGTTGATTTACAGAGAGGGTACTCAAAGCCTGCCTACTTTGTGCACTGGATTAGCTCAGGCATTTCAACAAAAGTTTACTTTCTTTTCTGTTTAACAATTGAGGGTGTACAACAACAAGTATTGTAATGACCCTGCCTTGAACTTCATCGACAGGTACCCTCGAGCCTGCAAGTTTCTTATTGTTCTCCAAGATTCTCCCCGCATTCCATAGATGGAGAGTGGCTTGGAATGGTGCCTCTATTTGAGTATTTGAGTCGGGTTAGGCATGGGTGGGTGCTTGATGAGATTTAAGTTTGTCTTTGAATCGTTTGTTATTGTGATCTCCCCAAGTCTTTTTTTGAGCCATGCTCAAATTGCATCATTTTTAGTCAAGATATTCTCCAACCCTAGGGATATGATACTACAAGGAGGTGCAAGTTAGCAATTTTGATTATGTAACCAGAGATTGCAAGCATTCTTGATGACCAACAGAAGGATACTGTCCCCACATGGAATCACTATTAATATTGATTTTTGCTCGGGCAAAAATCAGTGTCAAACTCAGTACTTTGAGAAAAGATCAAGATCAGACTGAGTCATATGCCCATACAACTTGAGAGGTTTATACCACAGGGCCTGAAAACACACCCTATGAGGAATTGGTTGTCTCCCATCATGACTGGTTTCACAATAATGTTGCATTGTTAAAGCTATTTTGACTCTAATATATATTGACTCAGAAAACCAAAATGAAATACAAAATTTCAATTTCAGAATTAAATCTGGAAAAAGAGCGAGGCATTTCTGGTCATGAAAATATACCTTTCCTTATTTCATTGCTAGGGCTAAGGCACTCGAGCTCTTTCTCCTCTTTTCGCGCCCTCTTTCTCCTCTATTTGCGACCTCTCTCTCCTGGTTTGTCCGTGCCCTAGTCTTTACCCTCTCTCTACGGCTTCTTTCTCCATCTATGGTCAGTATGTTGTCACAAGGATATGGCATTCCTCTTTACTGTTGTGGGGATATGGATCAAGATTGGGTGCGAGGATATGACATATGGCAGCGGGCGTGCAGGGATCTGTGGTTATGGAGTGCAGGGATGCAGCTGGGGTATGGAATGCACAGGGATGCGGTCGGGGTATGGAGTGCACAAGGATGCGGTCATGGTATGGAGTGCACAGGGATGCGGGGGTATGGATTGCGTGGCCGAGATATGCATACACAAATGGGGGCTTCATTTTTGTTAAAAGGGTTTAAGGTTTTGTTTTTTATTTATTTTTTAATTTATATTATATATATATATATATATATTATAAATATATTATAACATATGGGTGTGGGTTTTGTTATAAGGGAGAATGTTTTGTTTTTTTATTTATTTTTTAATTTATATATATATAATATATAAATTATATATTATATATATAGTGGGTCTAATGCTTAAGAACATGTGTTTTCTCCTAAGAGGTCACAAGTTCAAATCTAGAGGGGGGTAGGGTATGTATACCTCCGAAATAGACTTTATGAGTCAAATCACTGGGTGGAGGGGATCCCTTGTCCCACAAACAAGGGGGTCTCATACAACAATTTGGTTTTTATTTTGTTATTAGAGCTAAATTTGAACAGGGATTTCGTTTATCTTGTTGATATTGACATCCTTTTGTATGAGATGGTCAATGATAATGGTTAGTGCGACCTAGAAGGAAGATTGAAAACATTATGGGTTAACACCCAAATTTCTATTGTTACCACTTATTAGTAATATGTTTGTATGCAAAGTGACCAAAAACTCTTATAATAATCAGAGCAGGTTAGTGATTGTTGAGTTGTTGCATGGAGGAGCCATCCGTCTAGCTCACCAGGAGTCATTCGTCAATCTACTGCGTGGAGAAGTTGTCTGTCAAACTCTGATTCGTTGTGCATGGAGGAGGTCACATATTCAAGCTAATGAAGAGTTTTGAAGGGGGTGCATTGCATTGAAGGATTGTTGTTAATGTTAAGCTGCTGAAGAATTTGATGTTCGCCAGAATTGCATGAGAGAGAAAGTCACCTTTGCGGAATTGATTATTGAATCACTGCCATCGTTCACAAGGCATTTCTTAAAAATTGTCACATATTCTGAGTGCCAGAGCTTAAGGGAGGGCGCATATCATTGTTGTTACTGCCAATAGACCCTGAAAATTGCTGTCAAGAATCATTCGTTGTCTTCTCTGGTGGTCACGTTCTAGCCAGATCACAGAACATTTGTTGTAGCAGATCGTAGGAGATTCGCTGTTAGGAAAGAGGAATAGGAGCCTATCATGATCTGTTGTAATCTTAGGATTTTATCACATCATCTCGAACCTTCAATGAGTGCTAACCATTTATGAATTTGAAGAAGCGTAAATTTGGGTCATAATACACCTACCTAACTCCATAATCCCTCAAGTCAACATCGTCAGCCAAAAACAACGAACATCACATCATTATCTATTTAAGACATCCTGAAAGATAATCATATCTCCATACATGACCAAGACAAGTGAATCACATCTATCAAATTCATAAAGATATAAGTATGCACAAGTCACATACATTCTAAAATACCAATCTCATGGTATAAGTAACAACCCACATAATGTGATGAACATCATATGAAAATGATAATATCTCTCATGAACCTCAAAACCTATGGCAACTAAAACAACATGAACTAGGTCAATTCCATATTTTTAACAAAATCTTTATGCAAGAGTAACATCATCGTCAACACCCTCTATCTAATATAATTTAGTAACCTTGGACCTATAGTGTATAACACTCACATTAGTTGTAATCTTAGAATTAATCACTAATTCCACAATAGGTTTTGGACTTGTCTCTATGGCATCCTACCATGAATTATATGCACATGCCTCCTCAATTATATAAGGATAATATAGCTTCTCACTAGAAGTTACAAGTGCCACAAGATCAACAAGTAACTCATAAAGACCACCTTCTCTCACCCCTCTAGCAAAAGTCCTCAGACTAGATAAACTACAATCATTGATGGTGCAATTTTGTCCCTCAAATGCAACTCTCCAATGTAGATATATCATACAACAAACTGAAATAATATTATTCTTCAAACCAGGAACCAATAGAACATCAACCAATAACATCACCTCAAGGCATCTACAAGGAAATGGAGCCAATTACGCCTCTCACAAGATAAGTAGCATAATCACCAAGTGTTGGGTATAAATTGTAGCAATGGTGTACACAATGTACTAATCTAATGGTTATGAATTAGATCCCGACAAAAATGAAAGTAGAATATCAACTAGAGTTTAGAAATTTCCATTGATAACTACTTTCCCTTTCTAGAAAATTTGGGCTGGGAACAATCAAAATTGTGATTTTGATGGTTCAGTGTAGATTTTGGGAGTACCTTCCACACGATGACACACATTTTTCCTAGCGACTTATAGAAGTCAAGTGGAGGTGGGAAGTGAGGTGAAATGGATAGTAAACATGTTGATAATGGTATATTTCAACAAAAACTTGTGGAAATTTCACAATTGAGTAGTTTTTAGGTGATAACATACTTCCCCATGATGTGTGAGGTTAGGAGGAAATTGTATGACCAAAATACATCACAATTTTATTTGCAATGCTCAGAGAGGAACAAGGAGGGAGACAAGTGTCCAAGGAAGGAGGACCACCTGTGGATGAACCATAGAGTACCACCTATCAACAAAAAAGTCAAAAGGTGATAGGTGTACAAGATCCCAATAGGGACAAGTTAGGCATATCAATACTCATTAAGAAATCTCATAAAAATGATACAATGGTATGCGTGGCATAAGGGAGCCAAGTGAATGAGACAAAATGGGGTCTCAATATAGTACAACATGGGGATGGAAAATACGTGCCAAATTATAATATAGTGATATGAACAATCATACATAGAAATTCCTAGAACAATGGGGTCAGGTCCAACATAGAAGCATCATGACTGCAAATAATATGGATACATAGGAATTGATTCTCTACCCCAAGGGGGAGGGGGAAGGAATAAACCAGAGAAGCCCCAATGAACATGAAACAACCTAAGAATCCCCACTAAATAGGAAAGGGGCTCCAGCAATCTCAAATGAGCCAAGGAGGAGGGATAAGAATTGCAGAGGAGGGATACGAATTGGGAGAATTTTCTCTTCTGGGGTGAATTTGAACCAGAACTCCAGCCTAAGGACAAAAAGAAGACTTCATCCAATAAATCTTTAACACTCCAGAGTAGTAAAAGGAAAATAAGATCCATTTCCCTAGTGATTACAAAGGATCCATCCTCTTCTTCTAAGTCCAAGAGAGCAAAAACGAAGCTTGATTTCAGCCAAGCTATAAAAGGGAAAACTAGTGCCTCTGATAAAAATGTATTGAACCTACCTTATAAAGATTCAGAGGAGGAGGTAGATCTTATAGAAGAAGAGGTGCATGAGAAAGAATCTCCTGAAGAAACAACACCTGGAGTTTAAATTTATGAGCATGAAGCCCCTAATTTTCAAGCTCCTGAAGAAGCACCTTTCTCACCTGAAGCTCAATATCTTGAGGCCCCCGAAGCATCAACCAAAAAACACAGTAAGTCAACATCAAAGAAGATCAAAAATCTTGAGGAAGAATTCATGGAGCTGAGGTTATTGAAAAAGTTAGTCAAATCCCAAAATGAGACCATTAGAAGGGAATCATCAGAGGTAAGAGATTGTTTTCAAAGACTAGTTAAAATGAATGTTAAATTGGAAAAGAAGTACAAAAATTTGTTTGAAAAAAACAAGTTGCACAAGGTAGATAGACGTTTGAAGGTGAAACTAATGCTCAAAGATGAAAAGCCTATATCTCATCTAGGCCTAGAGAATCTAGGAGAGGTTGTAGAGAACTTGAATGAGTAACCTTGAAGTTCGAAAGACCGAAGGAATTTCAATTTTGAAGATTTGATGAAGATTTTCAAACACTGTGGTTTCAGAAGCTTGTGTGGGTTTCAAAAGGTGCTTTTATCTGTCAAAAGCTCCACTTTTAGTAGCTTACCCTCACGATTTTATGCTTCTAAGCCACCGAAAGCGCAGGAACTGGCAGAATACTCATATTTTGCTCAGATCGAGGATTTTTGTTTCTAGATCATGTGGGAATGGTTTTTAAGGAAAGATAAGAATTAAAGGGATACAGATCATCATCCCTTTCCATATTTTGAGGTAGATGATAAGACAAGAAGACTAAGTGGTCTTTCGGTTTTTGGCAAAAATTGTTCAGCTGTCAAAGAAGGAATTCGAAAATGCTCTACTATATTATGAACACTATGAAGACTACTAAGGAGATCAAGGATTGTTGAAGACTTGGTTGATAAGGGTTTGACCCTTAAATTAGGACTTAATCCTACACATCATATTAATTTGATCTTGTTTTATTTTTAGTATATCAAATCCAGTTTCATATGATCTGGATCTTGTTTGTTAAGGCTATAGCTCCTATGACTTTTAAGAAAGGAAAGGTTCAACTTGGAAGGACCTGAATGGAAAGATGACATGGAAATGTCATCACCTGCTGTAAAAATGCTCAAAGGTTGTAAGTGAATGTAATGGATGAATACAAAGGCATTTTATTTCCAGATTCTTGTGTCATGTTTCTGTGGTGAAGTGTTTCTTGATGTAAATTGTCATTTTCTTGTTTCTCATATTGTTTTTCTTTCTGCATTGCTTATAAGAAGAGTATGCTCAGTATTTGTCTTGGACACCCTGATCTGGCTTAAAACAATGTTTATGTTTTCTTTTGAAGATTGAATGAAAAATTCAGATAAGCTCTGCTCTACATTTGAAATGATCCGTGATCTTTTTCTCTCTCCATCTCACAAATTATAAGGATCCACTGATGTGACTGTCTCACCTGATTACATATGTCTTTGTTATTTATTCATCAAATCATCTTTAACCTCTTGACTCCATTTTTCCCAATGGCCCTCTTTTGTTGTCTCAACCAAAAAATCTAAAAACAAATCCTATTTTGCATAGCTAGCCTAATATCCAATCCAAACAAAGTTATATCATACAGAGAGATCCCTCTCTGAGTCTTGGAGGGATAGATCCTTGACTCCAAGTGGTTTTGTGGTTACCTCTGTCAATTTCTCCCTCATCTTGAGAAATTACAGAATGCTAACAAAATGGCGATCGCACTGGGGAACTTTCTCCAGTAGTGCACTTCAAGTTCCAGATCTGATCACTGATGGTGGACTGTGACTAGACACAAGAAGGCTGAAATCTTTCACCTGGCGACTCCAATCAGCTCCAGAACAGTGCCAACTCAAAGACTCCACTGGAGGAAGAAACTGAAGCATGACCAAGCAATCTGGAAAGATTCACCCATGGTTAGGTGCCTCTTATGTAGTTGAATATTGTTATGTGTCCATGGTTTTCCTTCCAGGATTCATCCTTGGTTAGATGCCCTGTTTGGTGGCCCACCTCCTGTTTTATTTCTTCTAAAGCTGCCATAAGAGATTCATCCTTTCCATATGCCCCTTATTATAGTGGACTCTTTTCTTTTTCAGAATACCTTTATATCACTTTATACTAGCTGAACAAGGTGCCTATTTTTCCTCAATGTTTGAGGGAGGTTTTCAGCCTGTGTTGAACTGTGAACCATTGAAGTTCATGACCTGACTCTATTTTGCCCAATGGATCTTTTTGTGGTCTCAACCAAAAAGTCAAAAACAAATCTTGTTCTACATAACTAGCCTAATATTCTATTCCAAACCAATCTAAATATGACAGAGAGATCCCTCTATGAGTCTTGGAGGGCTAGATCCCTGACTCCAAGTGGTTGTGTGGTTACCCCTATCGGTTTCCTCCTTAGCCTAGGAAATTACAGGGTGATAACAACTTCAACCAAATTGTGTACTTTGAAAGAAAATTAGGGTTTATTGTTTACATGATGAATTTATGATGGAAGAAAGTGGGTGTGTCAATCAAATTTGATTCCATAAACCCTCCCATATCATTAAGGCATGCCAATAGTCTATAGCAAATTTGTCACAAGATTATTTACATTCGTCTCTCTTGAGACGATATCAAATGATGATTGGATTCATTTCATATTTGGTTTATCAACTTGAAATCTCAATTTGATACTTTACAAGCTAGTTGGACCTTCAGTCAAATACAAATATGAAACTTGGAATCATTAACATATCTACTAGAACATATGAAAAATAGGGTTTATGGTTTCCATGATGAATTGATGATGGAACAAAGTGGGTGTGTCAGTCAAATTTGAGTCCATAAACCCTCCCATATCATTAAGGCATGTAAATAGTCTATCCAAGTCAAATTTCAATGCATACAGATACAGTTTGAAAACATTTCAACGTTGGCCCCATTCACATGTCACTATTTCCCGCCTCTAGTATATTGATGGTGTTGATTAAGAAATCAACGAAAAAGATGGATTTTTCATCACAACTATGAAGAAGATACATTTTGTATACATTAATGTAGAACCTGAAAGAAAAATGAAGAAACGTTGATGAAAACCTAAAACTTGCGTCAACCAAATTGTGTACTTTGAAAGAAAATTAGGGTTTATGGTTTACATGATGAATTGATGATGGAAGAAAGTGGGTGTTTCATTCAAATTTGAGTCCATAAACCCTCCCATATCATTAATGCATGTCAATAGTCTATCCGTGACAAATTTTAGTGCATACAGAAACTGTTTGAAAAAATTTCAACGTTGGCCCCATTCGCAGGTCACTATTGTCGGTGTCTAGTCCTCGTACAATTTTTTGTTCCTTGTTCCTTGTTATGTTTTCCTCATTCCTTGTTCCTTGTTCTTGAAGGAATTAAGTGCACTCAATTATATCATTTAAATACCCATATTATCTATTTTCATATTCTCGGGGATGTCTGTCACTCCTAGAGGAAACACTAGTGACGTGGAGTACTGCAGTTATCCCACTATCAGAAGTTTTCCTGGTTTCATCCAATTGTTTGATGCGAAATTTATGACCATTGCACCACATAGCCTTGTGGTGTTTCAATTGCAATATGTCAGATATAAAAGATGCATTGTCAATTAATAAATTAACATATATTTATATAACTTCGAAGTATCTGAAAAATATAATACACATGTAGTCACATTAACATAATATAAAATAACTGAATAAAATTGGTGAATTTGCTT
This sequence comes from Picea engelmannii, assembly GCA_009831015.1. NCBI lineage: Eukaryota > Viridiplantae > Streptophyta > Pinopsida > Pinales > Pinaceae > Picea > Picea engelmannii. The sequence continues at coordinate 301,083 of ML782493.1, read as the reverse complement.
ACCTTTCCATCTTTCAAACCATATGCTAAATCAATTTCCCTCTGCGTAACATTAGCATCTCCGTTACGACGATCTTCTCTAACCAATTTAGACCGTCATTTCCATGATAACCTACCTCCATTATGTTGTTTACATCTTTCAATCCATACATTCATCCAGTCAAGATTATTTGCAATGTATAAATGCAGTTCATCCCACTCTTGAACAACTGAATAAAAAAAAACATAATTCACCAATATTAAATATTAGTTATAACGTACAATATGCAAGTAATTATAAATATTTATAATTTATGAAATAAATTATATTAATATTTTAATGAGTATGATCATATACACAAAAAATGAAATTTTGTATGTATTATTAATATAAATTTTCATGATTATTGATATATTACCTCACATTTTTTTCATTCTATCTTTCCCCAACAGATGCTCTTGATCTTCAAATTTTTTGATGGATTTCACATCCCAAATGCGATCCACTGCATGCATAGTTGACGCTGCTAATTTAGGAAGATACTGACTAATATACACCATGGATTGATATACCATATATTCCTCCACCATAGAACCCTCAGGACATTCTCTTTGTCTAACCAACGCCTTCAATGATTTGAAGTGCCTCTCCAAAATCCACATTGACCTTGTGTGAATAGGTCCACAAATTTCAATCTCCTCAACTTGGTGTATGAGGTAGTGTTCTTGTGCATTGAAAAATGTAGGAGGTATATACTTTTTCATTTCACACATTAGATGAGGAATTTCTCTCTTCCAATACTTTATATCATCTTCATGGATTTCTTTCAATGACAACCATCTACATGAGATCATGACACAAGAAAATAGCATGTTTCAACATAACATAATATAATATATTACATTACAAGTAAAACACGTGTCATTAAGTACAACAATAATTTGAAAGAACATTTTGCATATAAATCACAACGACTTACCTCGTGTATTTTTCAAGATCATATATAACTTGTTTAATGTTGTTCTCAAAGTTGTTTGGGAGAGATAGCGGTAGAATATACTATCAGAACAAAATGAATCGTTATTTGTTTCGACCAAAGTAGACAAGAAAAAAAAAAAGATCTATAAGGCCAATATATATAAATATGTATAGCAAACTTATTACCTTAATGAAGGTATGCCAATCATGTGTTTTTACCCCACCAAATTCACCTTTCTTCATTTAGATATTTTTTCATGTTTGAAGCAAAACCCGTGGGAAATTTAATTCTTTTAATGACCTCTTTTACACCATTGCTTTGTTGCTCTGTTAATAACCATGGAAGGTTATTTCAGTCTAGTACTCCACTTGATCTATTTGAATATTGGATCACAGTTCACATTGCATGATTGGCTTCCTGAATGTCAGTACAAATTTTGTCAATTGTTTCTTTATCCCTCCTACCATCTATGATTCACCATAACGTTTCAGTCACATTCTTCTCAATATGCATTGTATCAAACAAATGAGCTATTTTTATCTCCTCATAGTAGGGAAACCTCATTAATTGAGTGGGATAACATTTCATTCCTCGTGGAAGACCATTATTAATACCTTCATGATGATTGCAGCCTTCATGAAGCATAAAAGAAATCACAAAAATAATTATCAAATATGGTAAAAAAATTCAATGATTAAAATAAACATTCAAAACATTACATGATCTACGATACATTATGAAATCGAGTACCTTGACGATTTCTATTATATTCCAACCTCCATAGGTGAGGTGTCATTCTTCGTGGTTTTAAGCCAGTCTCTTCTTTCCCATTGAAAAGATGTTTTTCAGTAGTACGATACCTATGGTTCTTAGAAAGAAGGTGCCTATACTCATAAAACACCATCATTCCTAAACGTTTTGAATGACGATACTTCATCTTAGGGCCACAAACTGGACATGCAAATTTACCCTTTGTTTGAAGACCTACAACAAATGGATTAATGTCAATTATACTATGAGATTATTTAAAAATTTAACATGCATGATGATAACATTAAAATATTATATAGTATTAAAGAGCAATAGTAGAATGATACATACCACAAAAACGTGTTAGCCCAGGGGCATCATGATTTGTCCATAAAAGTATTCCATGGAATTTAAATTTCTTCTCCCCGATTGGTTTACATATGTCATACATTGTGATGCCAGCCCATAACTTTAGTAGCTCATCGATAAGAGGCTTGATATATACATTTGTATCTTTAACCTGATACTGACCTAATTGTTTGAAATTACACATAATTACTATAGGAATGATATCATGTAATATATAATTAAATAAATAAACAAAATATATTATGCAAAAATTGAAACAAATGAAAATGTTAATTTCAGAAAATTAATGTAAACAAATACCTAGAACAATCATTGTCAACATTATGTGCTCCCTCTTTATTGACATCCAAGGAGGAATGTTATTGTTGATAACAAAAATAGGCCACACTAAGTAAATATACCTAAGCTCTCTGAATAGATTAACACCATCAGCTACCAATGAAAACTTAACATTATGAGGTTCATCTTTGAAATCTGCCCATTTTTCCTCAATTTCCCTAAATGCAAAACCATCGACAAGCATTCGAAGAACACCATATCCACTTATGTTACGTGCATGGTAATTCATAAATTGTTCTATGCTTTCACACCTAAACAATCGATGCAAACGTGGAATTATGGGAATATGACAAAGAACCTTTCGAGGCACCCTTTTTGTTACTTGATCGGTTTGATATCTACTGATAAGACATTGCGGACATTCTTTTTCCGAAGCATGTTGTCCATAATATATAATATGGTCATTAGGACATGCATCTATAGTTTGATAATCCATTCCAATGTCTTTCATAATGGCATGCAAACCTCAATATGTGCGAGGTAAAATATTTGATGATGGTAACAAAAATTCACCTAACAATCTACAACATAACAAATAACTAGTTAATGCAAGAATATTAATCGTAAAAATTGCATTCTTATTTTACACATTAATTAACACTAAAAACAAATAGAAAAAAATCAACATTTATGTATAATATGAGATGAAACATATTACATACCTTAGGATCTGTGTCATACAAGTGTTTGACAAATTATTCATAACCTTAAAATTCACTAGCAGCAATGTAGCGGAGAGAAGATTTGCTCTTGATCCTTCATAAAGTCGTTTATTTGCCTTTTCTAATAGAGGTTCATCATAAATACTAGCATTGTCCCCATCCTCATCCAGCTGCAAAAACAAATCTTGGATCATTTGATTTGTCCCATCATCTTCTTCCATGGGATCATTAACTTGATTTGTCCCATCATCGTCTTCCATGAGATCCTCATTTGCTTGGTCATGATGTTCCTCAGCTTGTACAACATCATTTCTACTAATACTTGGTGCAATATTCTACGGAAAGTTAGAGGGAAACTCTAACTTTATAATTACAAACAATCATGCAAAATTAGTGTATATATAATTTTATATAAAATTGAAAAAATAGAAAAAGATAATGAATATATAGCTAATTACCATGGAACGATATTCATTCGATCCGCCATCAATGTGCCCATATTTCCTACAATGTTTTGTAGCTATTTCTATTAAAATTCTTACGGGACATATGAAGCAACATTTTTTACAAGGGAAATAACATCTACCATCATCCTTTTCACCCTCTTTAATTTTTTCCCCACCTCTAACTAAATTCTGCGACATTCTTCCACACAACTTCTGCACAAAAATACCCTTTTGGAACCGTCGTTGTTATAGCAAGATTGTCACAACATCTTTAAATCATCAAATATTTATAGTTCAATTTTAGGTCACAATCGTCGCAATTGCAATGACCCTGACCTAAAATATTTCTTTTTTTTTTACCTATTTATTTGTCATATTTAATGGTCACTTATAATGGTCATTCATCGCTCTTGCGATGTACGTTGACCATATTAATTTAGAAAAAGTACATTCGTTGATATAGTGACGAATACGGGGTGGATTTAGAAAAAAATTGAATAATTGAACTTTTTCTCTTGAATGTTGCGACAAAAGATTACTTTCGTCGCAAGTGGTTGTTGCAAATTTTTCAATATGTAGTAGTGTCAGAGAGGTAGTCAAATCGGTAGAGAGTAAATGTTGGAAGGATACCATGGTTAAAGAGATGGACTCCTTGTATAAGAATTAGACATGGGATTCGTCAAATTACCTAGTGGAAGAAAGCTCATCGGTAGTAATTGGATGTTTAAGAAAAAAGATGAATGCAATAGGTCAAGTTGAGAAATTCAAAGATCGACTGGTAGAAAAAGGATATTCCCAAGTTAAATGAGTCAACTTCGGTAAGATTTTTTCCCTTGTTGCAAAATTAACTTCCATTAGAACACTAATGTCTATGGCTACAACATTTGATCTTGAAATAGAGCAAATTGATGTGAATAAAATGTTCCTACATGGGGACCTAAAAGAAGAAATCTACATGAAACAACCTAAAGGATTTCAATTAAGGGAAAGAAATAACTAGTGTACAAATTGAAAATATCCCTTTATGGTCTAAAGCACCTAGGATGGGGTACCAAACGTTCGACACATACATTCTTAGTTTGGGATTTGGGAGAAGCAAATTTGATCACTGTGTATGTTCCGAGGAATAATGTGGGTGTTTCATATATGAAACATTATATGTCGATGACACGTTGTTGATCCAAAACAACATGGACACAATAAAGGAGGTGAAGAAGAAAATATCCACCAAGTTTGACATGAAATATCTCGGTGCAGTGAACTTAATTCTGGGAATGGATATCAAAAGAGATCAGGCAGTTAGAAAGCTTTGGTTGAACTAGAGGAAATATATTGAAACAATCTTGAAACATTTCAACATGAAGGATTTCAAACCTTAAAAGGTACCAATTCCTGTGTGAGAAAATTTAATTGTTGAATAGTGTTTGAAGACATAGGAAGAAATATAGGACATAGTGTGTGTTCCCTATGCAATTTCTATTGGTAGTCTAATGTATGCGATGGTCTGCACTTGACTAGAAATTTCCCATGTAGTGGGAGTATTGAGAAAATACTTGTTAACACCTAAAAAAGCGAATTGGGCAACTTACAAGAGAGTATTCAGGTATTTGTGTGGAAAAAAAGGTTATGTTGTGTTATACCAAGGGAAACCTTGAACTGAAAATGAAGTAGACATACATGGCTTTGTCGGTGCTGACTGGGCTGGAGATCTTCATCGACAAAATTCAACCAATGGATATGTGTTCAAGATGTTCAAAGGAGCAATCAGTTGGATGAGTAGGCGATAAGTGATTGTATCATTGTCAACAACAAAATTTGAATACATGGAAGCCACTTATGGAAGAAAAGAAGCAGTATGGCTACAATGGTTGTGTTTAGGGATCGTATTTGAGAAAACATATATGAAGATAAATTGTGACAATCAAAGTGTTATATTTCTGGTAAAGAACCTTGCTTATAATTTCAAGAAGAAGCATATTGATTTACAATACCATTTCGTAAGAGACATGGTGGAAAGAAAAAAAGTGGTGCTGGAAAAAGTAGATACATTATAAAACATACCAGACTCTTAGGCCAATTTTGTGAGTGTTGTGAAGTTCTCTTAGGGTAGAGAGGCAATGGGCATTGTTTCCCTGGGTTAGTGATCAAAAGTTCAAGTAATCCTATTTCAACAAAGAAGACAACAAGTGGGATAATGTTGGGTTTTTATATTCTTTCAATGAAAGTCAAAGGTCGAAGCGATTGACTAGAAAAGTCAAAGTTGAAGTGATCGACAACAAGTCGAGAGTTCAACCGACAAGAGATCATCATATGTTAAGAACCAAATATCAATATAGCATAGAAAAACCTCAGAAAAGTACTCAACACCTTGAAAAAGAGATAATTTCGGATAATAAGCCTCTTCGAGGGGGTAACCTCCTTTTACCCCACTTAAATGTTCAAGTACAAGATGATTCAAAATGAAAATGTCTCCTTGGTATATATAGGAGACTAGGAGGTATAATTACAACTAATGGCCTAAAGCCGACATA
>ML782493.1:270910-282769 GCA_009831015.1 Picea engelmannii | reverse complement strand
ATCTTCTCCTCTCTCCCCCCCTCCGTCCCTCTATATTCTCCTCTTTTTTTGTGGAGCCTGATTATCTTCCTGATTTAGAGGTCTTTGTTTTCAATCATTTTTATACCCCATGAAGACTTTACACCCAGGAAGAATGACACAACACCCCTACCTCGACAGGGTCTACTGACCTCCCAGTCTATGAATCTTCAAATTCTTCGAGCCGAAATGGCTCCTTAGTTCCCACCAGAACCTACACAAATATGACCACATTTCCTTATATGAACCCCGCCCGTGCGAGAAAGTACCAGGCACAAGTTCTCCACACCACGTGACCACTCACAGTGACCATAGGCATAACTCAAGGCACTTTGCGTTTCACAATTTCGAGTATCCTGCTGTGAGTCGCCTGACTCACTTGATCCTCAAACCTCCAAACTCCCAAACTATGAGCCTAGAAAATGCTAGCTCCTCCCTTCACCTTCCACCAATGTGACCTCCGGATGAAACCTGGGGCCCACCTCCAAGTGCGTCGGGATTTCGTGACTCGCGACCTTCGGTTAGCGGTTTCCTCCATGCTTTCGACTCCCGACTTCCTAATATTCATGAGTGCCAAATCGATGGATCGCACTCCTCCATATCTGACGACCACTATCTCTCCTGAGATTGTGAATGTTGAATGACTCTCAACCTTATCCTCCTTGCAACTCCACTGGATCTAACGATCCACGGATATCGACGCTTCTCCCTTTGAGAATTTCCACCGTCTGTTCAGGCTCTCAGTGTTTCCTGCCAAATAACTTGGTGTCCACCCTTATGAACTTGGTTTCTGTGAGGTGACTTTGACCCTTTCCTTCCTTTGAACTTTCTGAAGTCTCTATCCCTTCTGAGATGATTCTTGTTGCAAACTCTGGGATTCTAAGGAATCTTGCACACACTCCTTGCAGATTTTCCACAACAATCTTTGATTATCTGATATCTTCCAACTCTGCGCACTCCTTGCGATAGAATTCTTCAACCCCTCACTTGGGTTGGAAAAGTCTAAGACTTCAACCTAGCCTGCACACACCTTGCATGGCTCTGTGTTATACTTTCACTTATGTTGGTATGAGAACAACTCTATCTCTCTTGAGCTTTTCTGAGGTTAAACTTAGAATCTTGTCAATGCACTCCTTGCAAACTTCCGCTGCACTCCTTGCAGGAATTCTCAGGAAGAGAAACAATTGAAACTCATACTCTCCCTCTCTCAGACGTCATACATTCAACATGAGATAAAATACATACACAACATTTAAACAAATGCATAACAGAGTCTATAAGCAAACTGTAAACACACCATTCAATAAATGGAAACAGTAACCACAATACACCATGAAATTGGATTCAAAGAATTCTTATATTAATTCAAGTGTTTATGTACATGGTCTCAATAGAAACAATTGTCTTCTCATACAACTTCTACAATATTTGTTCTTCTCTGCTCTCCTATGCTCTCTTTTTTTCTACTCTACTATTACAATGAGAATAATACAATACATACGAGGGATTCTTCTTGAGTTTTCCCTCCTACAACTCTAAGCTATCTTATCGAATTAAAGACTACCAACTACTTTACATTTATTACAATAAATTCCTCCAACCGACAGATGAGAGAAACACTCAAGATCTGTATTACAATCCCCAAATAATTAAAAGCAATTACATCCTTTCAGCTATTACATTAATGTTTCATCTTTTGAAATTCAAAATATCTTCAAAATGCACACTGGTGTATCCAGTTGTCCTCCACTCATGCTTGCTTTGCTGGCAATACTCCTGCATCATACTCCTCTGGCTGAAAAATTCATGGACTCCTATCCATGAGCTCCTGCACTGTCTGTCCATGTTTCTAGATATTTGCTTCACTTTCCCAACTGGCATCCTCAATCGGGTGTCCCTTCCACTTTACTAAGTATTCAAAATATTTCTTCCTCCGAGTCCTCTTGCTAACTCTCTGGTCAATAATCTTTTCCATCTGTGGCCTTTTAGCTACAGGCATCTATTTGACCCATTGAATCTATAATATACCAGATATAAAAAGTATGCAGAACATAAATAAAATGCTAGAAATGGCAGAATAACAACAATATAACCAGAACATTCACCACAATAGTACCAAAATGATAAAAGAATAACAACAGAAATAGCACTTTGAATCTGAAAGCAATGTTCACGGGACTCTTTGAGGGGGCAACCTCCAATTGAGAAAATCTCTATTACAATAATATCCAAGCTAGGGTTCACATACCCTCGACTCCTATTTATACTAAATATGTCTATCAAAAGAAGCATCTAGAGGAAGATCCGTCTAGAAGTGGAAGCTTCTATTAGGTCTTCTTACATCCGACTTATTCTATTTTATTGCAAGACCTTATTAATATTGACCTTTATTACATCTGAATATATTTGATCTAAAATTAGAAGGCTGACTTGTTATGCTATGCAAGCACCCTCTACTTCATTAAAACAAACTTTACAGGACCTTGCTCCATGTGTTAAAATATGCAAGATGAATTATGTGTTAAGTTCATGCTTCTTCCTTTAAATGGTTATGTGTGAGGTCTTTGCAAGATTAAATATGTTGTTTTCATAAAATACAACAGCAAAAATAACTTGCAGCAAATAATAACCAGCAAACACTCACAACAAGAACAACATGATAAAGGAGTTCACCCCTCTCCGAGCTACATCTCCTTGAGCCTCCATCAATGGACTTGGATCTCTGGGATTAATTTGTCAAAGATTCTTTTACAAGTTGTTGCTCAACTCCAATGGAAAATCAGACTGTACCATTGGGATAAAAATACATAAAAAACCCAAAAATGACTAATAGAACTCTGAAAACGAATCATGGCTCATCCGGGCATGACCTCTTCTACATGTGGCCTTAAGCTTCCCTGAGCTTCTCTATGGAAAAAAACACCTGTAAAAGTTCTCAAAAGCCTATGAAACCTATCCCAATGTGTTCAGAGCATAACAATTAGCCAAAAATGACTATTCAGTCACAGAAAATAAATTTGGACTCACCAAAACATGACCTCAATCAATGAGGGCTTAAAGCTCCCTCGAGCTTCCTGAAACTTCAATGGTTAAAAACCTACAAAAGAAGTCTTCAAATGGCCTTGAAAACAGTGCCAATGGATTCAGAATGTCCAAAAACCCCTAGTTGGGCTTTTACGACACCTCAATCGGCCAAAAGATGAAGAAGATAGGCCTCCTGCCATTCTCTTCCTTCAAGCTTGTTGTCTCTGCATCTACAAAACGCACCCCCGTTCCATGAACCTAGCACACACGTAATTTAAAGCATGAAAACCCAACACCAAGCACAACTGCGCCAACGATGCGAATTGTAGGACAGTTATGGGCGCGCCAGCCCCTAACTGCCTAGCACTCAGGCACATGAGATCCTCCATACGACCTCGGGCTAGCAACAGAACCCAACCATTTAACTTCCCCCTCCGCGCTCCGGTTGTGGTCACATGTAACACCATAAAACCACGGGCTATACACATTTGAAAACACAAATTCCACGTGCACCATTTCACAGAGGGTAGAGTCATATGCAATGAGAGTGTGACCGGGGGTTGGGGCTAAGCCCCAGCCCAGACCCCCGCACTGACCATTATATAATTTTATTTTAAATAAATTTAAAACCACATTGTTAATAAGCAACATCGTGTGGGCTAGTGGTAGCCCACACCCTACCAAGACACGGAGCTAAAGGGGAGGTCCGGGGTTCGACCCCCACGGACCCCATACAATTTTAAACACAACCAACAGCCAGTACCGGGGTGCCATGTGGCAGCCCATGACTGGGCCATGTGGCACCTCATAATTTGCCAAAACCATGCCATGTGTCGACAAATGATTCGCCCAAAACTGCCAATGCGAAACTACCACGTCACCGGCCACGTCAGCATGTACGGTCACGCCACGTCACCTCTGCCATGTCAGCGTATGGTCATGCTATGTCAACATGTACGGTCAAGCCACGTCACCTCTTCCACGTCAGCGTATGGTCATGCCACGTCAGCATCCGTATGGACTGCACAGTCAGCGTCCCTTTTTTTACCTGTTTGACGATTCAAACAGATCGCGATATCTCTCGCTCCCGACGTCCATTTGAGACAAAATGAGTTGTGTTGGATTCGTGATGACTAGGGCTACGCACCTGTTCGTTTTGAGGCAATTCTGAGAATGTTGATTTTTGAGCTAAAATTTGAGCCCTGGTCCAGATTTTGATCACACCTTCCCACTGAAAGGATTTTGGACCCACAAAAGCTTATGATTATCTATTTGAGATTCATTACTCTTCTTCTTTCAAGTTCTATCAACTGATTCTACTTGAAAAGCCTTTTCGACAATCACCTAGATACCTTGACATGCCTTGCACTGCAACTGGCTATGTCCCTCAACCACTGTTCTTTGGCTACTGTTGACCCACTGTCCTCTTTGTGCTTGGAAGACTGCCAACCTTCCCACTGAGAATCAAGTCCCTATTGTGAACTCTTTAACATCAACACAATCCGCTCTTCAATGGCTGCAAAAACTTTCCTGCGACATCTTGTCACAAGCCAAGAAAACCATCAATCTTGAAAACAAATTTATACAAGATTGAAAAATGATGCCAACAAAGTCTTTTTTCTCTTCAAACAAACTGTCGCATCTCGTACTTCGTCAAAGCACATGGTGTTTTCCTACATCTTGGTGTACTCAAAATTAACTTATAAGTCAACAAACACCATCGACTAAACACAAGTCGAAAAACATGATCGACACAACATAGTCATCAAAACAACATCGACACAAGTTGAAACTCATTTGAAACATATCGACCTTCCCAAAATGACAAGTCAACATTCATGATACACAATCATGTTACAATCATGAGCCATTCATGATAAACTATCACCAGGTTCACTGCTTATACATACACACAAAACACATGCCTATGCATAGCTCTTCAACTCTCCTTCAAGTACAAACATAAGTACATAAACCCAAAACATGTGGGTACATAAGAGCTTAATATGAAAAAGATATATGGCTGTAACAAGTGAACATCATATCCATCTTTTACATCCTCTTGGCAACGTTGTGCAACAACAAGAATGCATTTGAATGAATTGCATTCACATACAACTTGCATCATACAAGTTATGATAAACTACTGCAACTTGTCATACTCTCAACATAAATGCATACATAAGGCTGAAAAGTGCATTTACTACATAAAATGCAAGCCTTACTTGCTCAAGAAATCCAACCATTTCTTACCAAGCCAACTCAATGGTGACTTTTTCTGCTGAAAATCGTCCTCTTGTGAATCATCTTGACTCACATTGATGATGGAATCTCCACTTCCATTCTTGCCAATCTCTTTAATCATTTGCTTCTTATGCTGTGGATGAGTGGTTGGATGCAATGTCCAACATTGGTCAATGAGATGACCCCTCTTCTGACAATGAGTGCAAATCTTTTGCATCCTCTTTTCACGTTGTCTTTGCTTATAAAGTTTCCAGAAAGTGGCCAATCTTTTCCAACATTTTGAAATATGATAGTTATATAAACCACAGTATGTACATGGATTCTTTCTTCCATTTTTACATACAAATTTATCATGCTTAACATAATCAAAAGCAACTGAATGATAAGCGAAATTATACCTTGAACATTCACCTTTATCGCATCCTTGAGGAGGTGAATCTGAAGAGTTACAAGCTCTCCTTTGAAGACCAACAATATTGTTCTTGTCCTCATCGCTGTCACAACTCTTTTGTTTCACATGTTTTCATTCATCTTGAACACAAGCCTTGCATGTTGGAGGGATTGAACTTTCAACAAAAGTTCTTGAACTTTCACCTTTATAGCCTTCTTGAGGAGGTGAACTTGAAACAAAATTTGTTCTTGGAACTTTTTCCCTTGTCTTCTCAACTTTGGAATTTGCTCCATCTCTTCATTCATATCCAAGACCACAATACTTGGGTCTCTCCTCAACAACAATAGGCTCAATAATGCCTTGTGCATGCTTGCCTAAACCTCTACCTTCATAGCCCATTTTTAACAATAACTTGGACCCTATTCCTCTTGTGTGATTTTCAAAAACACCAAAACATTCATCTTGAGAGGAATTAGAAGATAAACTAACATTACATACCTCATGTTCATGCATGTACTTGGTAAGGGTTTCCTTTGCCTCATGGAGTTGATTCTCCATCTCATGCAACTTTTCAAGAAGTTGCTCTTTCTCCTCCTTCATGGCCATCAACTGCTCTTCAAGGGAAATGCTTTCCTTTCTATCTTCACACATCTCTTTCATCACATCTCTCATGGTTAGAATCTCCTTCAACATATCTTTGTCAAAGAACTTTGATTTTGAAGATGTATGAGAACTATCAATGCTTGAAGCTTCCTCCATCCTTGCAAGATATCAAACTTCAACACAAAACTTGCACAAATACCAACAGCTAAATCTCAAGCTATCACTAGCAAATACATGAGCAAAACAAACTAGTGATCTGATACCACTTGATCTGAAATTAGAAGGCCGACTTGTTATGCTATGCAAGCACCCTCTACTTCATTAAAACAAACTTTACAGGACCTTGCTCCATGTATTAAAATATGAAAGATGAATTATGTGTTAAGTTCATGCTTCTTCCTTTAAATGGTTATGTGTGAGGTCTTTGCAAGATTAAATGTGTTGTTTTCATAAAATACAATAGCAAAAATAACTTGCAGCAAATAATAACCAGCAAACACTCACAACAAGAACAACATGATAAAGGAGTTCACCCCTCTCCGGGCTACATCTCCTTGAGCCTCCATCAATGGACTTGGCTCTCTAGGATTAATTTGTCAAATATTATTTTACAAGCTGCTGCTCAACTCCAACGGAAAATTAGACTGTACCATTGGGATGAAAATACATAGAAACCCCAAAAATGACTAATAGAACTCTGAAAATGGATCATGGCTCATCCGGGCATGACGTCTTCTACATGTGGCCTTAAGCTTCCCTGAGCTTCTCTGTGGAAAAAACACCTATAAAAGTCCTCAAAAGCCTCTGAAACCTGTCCCAATGTGTTCAAAGCATAACAATTAGCCAAAAATGTCTATTCAGTCACAGAAAACAAATTTGGACTCACCAAAACATGACCTCAATCAATGAGGGCTTAAAGCTCCCTCGAGCTTCCTGAAACTTCAATGGTTAAAAACCTACAAAAGAAGTCTTCAAATGGCCTTGAAAATAGTGCCAATGGATTCAGAACGTCCAAAAACCCCTAGCTGGGCTTTTACGGCACCTCAATGGACCAAAAGATGAAGAAGATAGGCTTCCTGCCATTCTCTTCCTTCAAGCTTGTTGTCTCTGCGTCTACAAAATGCACCCCTGTTCCATGAACCTAGCACACACGCAATTTAAAGCGTGAAAACCCAACACCGGGTGCAACTACGCCAACGGTGCAAACTGTAGGACGGTTATGGGCGCGCCAACCCCTAACCGCCTAGCACTCGGGCACATGAGATCCTCCATACGACCTCGGGATAGCAACAGAACCCAACCGTTTAAATTCCCCCTCCGGGCTCCGGTTGTGGTCACATGTAACACCATAAAACGGTGGGCTATACACATTTGAAAACACAAATCCCGTGCGTGCCATTTCACGGAGGGTAGATTCATATGCAATGAGAGTGTGACCGGGGGTTGGGGCTAAGCCCCAGCCCGGACCCCCGCGCCGATCGTTATATAATTTGATTTTAAATAAATTTAAAACCACATTGTTAATAAGCAACGTCGTGTGGGCTAGTGGTAGCCCACACCCTACCAAGACACGGAGCCAAAGGGGAGGTCTGGGGTTCGACCCCCACGGACCCCATACAATTTTAAATACAACCAACAGCCAGTACCGGGGTGCCACATGGCAACCCATGAATGGGCCATGTGGCACCTCATAATTTGCCAAAACCATGCCACGTGTCGACAAATGATTCGCCCAAAATTGCCAATCCGAAACTGCCATGTCATCGACCACATCAGCATGTATGGTCAAGCCACGTCACCTCTGCCACATCAGCATACGGTCATGCCATGTCAGCATGTACGGTCAAGCCATGTCACCTCTGCCACATCAGCATACGGTCATGCCACGTCAGCATCCGTACGGACTATATGGACTGCACAGTCAGCGTCCCTTTTTTTACCTGTTTGACGATTCGAACAGATCGCGATATCTCTCGCTCTCGATGTCCGTTTGAGACGAAACGAGTTGCGTTGGATTTTTGACGATGAGGGCTACGCACCCCTTTGTTTTGAGGAAATTCTGAGAATGTTGATTTTTGAGCTAAAATTTGACCCCTGGTCCAGATTTTGATCAATATTGTTCTACCTATGTGTGGGTTAGGACCCTAACATGTCCTCCCCCTTAAAAAAAACCTTGTCCTCAAGGCTGGACATGTGGAAATTGCTGCAGAATGGTAGCTGGTTCCCAAGTGGCATCTGTTGGAGTTGTATCTTTCCCCTAGATTAACACTTCCTTGATGATTCTCTGACGCAGATGAGGCTCATGCTAGTTCAAAACTACTTGTGGCTGTAGCCAAATGGATCCTTCTTCGGCAAACTCGGGAAGGTTGGTTTGAATTTGTCACTTAGTTCCGATCACCTTCTTTAAGCAGGAAACATGAAAAACAGGATGTAGCTTCGAATGACTGGGCAAAGCTAACTAATAGGCCACCTATCCCACACGCTTGAGAACTATATAAGGACCATAAAATTTGGGCACTAGCTTCTGACAATGCTCGGCCTTGGGAGAATTTTTCTTGTAAGGTTGCAGGTGAAGAAACACCTGATCCCCTTCTTCAAACTGATGTTTAGAGTGACCTTGATCTGCTTGTTTTTTCATGTGATTCTGTTCCATGACCAAATTCTCTTTGAGAGTACAAAGAATAGCCTCTCGAACTGTAAGTGTTTGGTCAACCGCTTGGACCTTCGAGACACCAGGTAAGCATGAGAGAACTGAAGGTGGTTTCTTTCCATATACCGCTTCAAAAGGAGTCATGCGTGTAGTTGTATGGTATGAAGTGTTGTACTACCATTCAACTAGGGGTAACCATTGAGCCCACTGATTTTTCTTTTCCGAGGCAAAACACCTCAAATATGTTTCCAAACACTTTTTGACAACTTATGATTGATCATCAGTCTGGGGATGATAAGTTGTATTGAGATGCAATTGGGTGCCTTGTAGCTTGAATATTTCTTGCCAAAAATTGCTTGTGAAAGTTGGCTCACGATCAGAAACAATAGAGTGTGGCATGCCATGAAGCTTGAAGACCTGATCCATGAAAATTTGAGCCATCGTGGATGCTGTAAATGGGTGTTGAAGAGCGCAAAAATGAGCATACTTGGAAAGGTGATCAACAACCACCATGATGACTGATTTATTTCCCGATTTGGGTAAGCCTGTAATCAAATCCATAGAGATGTCCTTCCAAATAGCAAGTGGAATCGGGAGCGGTTGTAGTGTGCCCAGAGATTTGACTGATTCTTCCTTGTTGCAGTGACACACATCACATTTGGCGACAAAAGTACGAATGTGCTATTTCATACCATCCCAGAAAAAAGAACGTTTGACCTTGTCATAGGTTTTGGTGAACCTTGAGTGCCCCTTTGTCGGTGTAGCATGAAGCTCAGAAAGTACCGTGGATTTAATCTTTGATTGTTTACTTAAATACAAACGGATTTTGTATCGAAGCTCATCATGGAGCCAAGAGTACCCTAGGGGAGCTGGAGCACTGGACTACAATTGTTGGATCAACTGCGAACTTTTGAGATCTTGTAGCCATTCCTGGCGAACAACCTAGAGCAAATCTGGTACAATGAAGGAAAGAGAAAAAAGGGATCCTTCATCTTCATATTTGTGGGAAAGTGCATCCGCAACCACATTTTCTTTTCCTTTCTTGTAAATGATCTCATAATCATAGCCAAATAGCTTAGTTACCCATTTTTGTTGCTCCGGGGAGGAAATGTGTTGTTCCAAAAAATACTTGAGGCTTTGATGGTCTATCTTAATTTGGAAGCATTGCCCCAATAGATAAGGGCATCACAAATCAATGACATGCAAAATAGCCAACATTTCCTTCTCATAGATAGATTTGCCCAGATTTCTTTCAAATAGTTGCTTGTTGGTAAAGGGCAAAGGTCGACCTTCTTGCATAGGGACAACACCAATTCCTTTCCTTGAAGCATCACATTCCAAGACAAAGGTCTTTGTGAAATCAGGAAGGGCCAGGACTGGAGTGGTGCACATGGCCATCTTCAAGGTTTGAAAATCTTGAGTAGCAACTGGAGTCCAAGTGAAAGAGTTCTTTTTTAGGAGAGCAGTGAGAGGTGCTGCAATCTTTCCGTAATTCTTAACAAACTTGCGATAATAACCTATTAAGCCCAGAAATCCATGCAAGCTTTTGAGAGTCTTTGGGTGAGGCTAGTCTTGCATAGATTCAATCTTTTTAGGATCCATCCTGACGTCATCTTTGCCAACTAGATGACCCAAGTACTCTACTTCTGAGGTGCCAAAATCACATTTAGATTGTTTTAGGAAAATTTGGTGCTGAGAGAGTAGATGGAGAACTCGATCCACATGAGCAAGATGTTCTATCCAGGTCTTGCTATAGATGAGGATATCATCAAAGAAAACTAAGAAAAAATGATGGATAAAAGGACGAAAGACATGATTCATGAGGCTTTGGAAGGTGGAGGGGGCATTACACAAGCCAAAGGGCATGACCAAAAAATCATAGTAGCCCTCATGAGTTCTAAAGGCAGTCTTGGGAATGTCTGCCTCTTTCATACATATCTAGTGGTAGCCTGAATGAAGATCAAGTTTAGTAAAGAATTGGGCGCCACTCAGTTCATCCAGGAGATCATCAATGACAGGAATGGGAAATTTGTCTTTAATGGTAAGTTTGTTGAGGGCACGGAAGTCAAGACACATTCGCCAAGAACCTTCTTTCTTCAGGACCATGACCACAGGATAAGAGTAGGGGCTCATACTAGGGCAGATAATGCTTGCATTAAGGAGTTCCTAGACCATTTTATCAATTTCATTTTTTGGGGAAAAGGGTTGTTGATACTGACGGATATTGGGAGGAAGGCTTCTGGGTACAAGGGGAATGGAATGATCATGAACACCACATGAAGGAGGGAGTCCCTGGGGAGTGGAAAATACCACTTGATGTTTATACAGGATGGCTTAGAGGTCTTGCAACACCGAGGGTGTTTACATTGCTTGTATGGAATGGAGTTGAGAAATAACACCACAATGACCCTTTTTGAGCAGCTTTTCCATGCGATGGGAAATAATGATCTCAGGTGAACCGGCATTGATGCCTTGGAACTTATATTGGTAGCCTTCCTAGTCAAATTGCACGGTTAATTCCTGAAAATCAATGAGAATGGGACCCAAAGTCCTTAGCCAGTCTGCACCCAACACAATGTCACAACCACCCATGTCAATAGCAAACATATGAGATTTTAGGTGGTAGTCACCAATTTGGAGACACACATTTTCACAACGCCCTCCATATTTCATGGAGCCACCATTGGCAATCATGATTTGGAAATTATTGACGGCATGGATGTAGCAATGAATTTCTTGGGCAATGCGGTGATGAATAACATTATGGGTGTAAGGTAGCTAGAGATGTAGTGGGGGGGCCCAGAGGGCCCATAGTGATAATAATGGAGGTCATTCAATGTAAGGTGGACTAGGTCCACTATATTATTAAATAAGGCCCACTATGGTAGTTAGATATAATAAATGGGTAATTAGATATAATAAATGTAAG
>ML782493.1:250140-268877 GCA_009831015.1 Picea engelmannii | reverse complement strand
CATTGTATGGTGTTGCCCTACCTCAAGGGTTTGGTAATAATATTGTGTGGTTTCTTCTATCTTTCTTTGTGGATCTATTATGTATTCAGTGATTGTGGTGATTATATTTGTAGATCTATCTTGGTTCTTAACAATGGGTGCTTCCACTATCAACCAAAATGACGAACTTCTGATGCTTGATGTAACCGATTAGCTTGAGGGTTTGGGGAGTGGAGAAGCCAGTGAGGGCATTGAGGGAAATGACCGGTTCTACTTCGGGAGGGTCTGATGGAGGGGTTATGTTGGGGGTTTCAAGGGACTCAGACACAAGGGGAGTTTCAATATCCTCTTCCGAAATATCCTCGGAGATGGAAATAAACAACTTTTGTTCCTTACACTTGTGGCCTGAGAAATATTTGTCATCACAATTATAACAAAGGCCTTTGAGTTGGTGTTCGGCCATTTCATCCCTGGTCAATTTTCGAATCTTTAGTGGAGTGGAGGGAGTAGTGGGATTTATTGGCTTAGGGCGAGGTATAAAGGAGGGTTTCCAGTTTTGAGAAGATAAAACCTGTTGTGCTTCTTTAGCTCTTTTAGTAGCCTCCACCCAACTCTGAGGCCAAGTCATGAGGACATGGGCCCGAATCGCATCCTTGAGGCCACTAATAAAACATTCTCGGAAAAAGGCATTAGACATGCCCTCTGTCCGAAAATCCAAGCGCTCAAAGGAAGTTATAAAGTCTTCCACTGTTCCTGATTGTTTCAACTTTGTCAAACAACCAAAATGGTTGGTGTAAGTGTCAAATCATTCATAAAGCTCTGCCACAAAGTGTGTCCAAGTAATATACCCTTGACGAGAAGTTTTTCTCCATTGGCACCATTGCCAATGTTCTTGATCTAGATGGAGAACACCATACCAGAGTTTGGCCAAGTCATCTATAATGTCGTATAAAGAGAAATAATGTTCCATTTGGGTTACCCAACCAGTGGGGTCCGAGCCATCAAATTTGGTCACATCTACCCATGGAAAGTGTAGGTCATGTTGAAAGTGATGGTTCCAAAAGTTATGGGAATGAGAGGATTGGTCACCTTCAATATGTGGAGGTGATGAAGAGGAAGGGTTATCTATAGGGATATGTAGTTTGTTGCAGAGTGCCGAAAAGATAGATTCAAGCTGGGTGGTGAGGTCTTGTTTGATTTCGTCCATTGAGGACTACATGGTTGTATTGATGGCGACAACATTAGCACTAAGTTGTTTCACTTCTTGTTGGGTCTCAATGAGACCATATTACAAGGTGTTGAAGCGAGCTTCCAAGTCTTGGCTACGGGTATGGGCCATGAGAATGGGGGAACTGAAAAGGGGTGGGCGGGGTCAAAATTTTGGCCGAAAAATGATATGGATGAATGTGATAAGGGTGAAGAGATGAATCTAATGGAATAGGTCTCAAATAATGGGGAAAAAATTTCCAGACAAATGTGTATTTACTTGGCAACCCGAACACAGTTGCGTGGCAATAGATCTTGTCTATTTTAATTTTTTTATGTTTCTATCCCCAAGGGTTAGGTATTCAAAAGTTTTGTTAGCTATTATTCTTGTCACGGATTCGAGAAGCATGCCAGTCTGCAAGTTGTACAAAATGCTCAAGCACGGCTCGGGAGAATTCTTGTTTTCCAAGTAACATATCAAGCGAGCATGCAAAGTCTTGCCATCGGCAGCCGAGATCCGTCCACGAAGTAGATCGACGGTTATCGAAATCTCAGAGTTGCCAATTTACTCGACATTTAGCAGCAGAGAAGTCTCTTCTGTTTGGAGGCTGAATATAGGTCATCCGATCCGGTGGCACGTGTCACAAGGGCTGGCCATCTCGGCGTTTCTCCCATCGTGACTCCAACACGCAAAGAGCAGCTCCGTTATTTCGCGAGACGTGAAATGCCGAGAGCGTCCGGGAACTTGGGCCCACAGAAGTATCGAGAATATCAGAGCCGTCCGCCAGCAGAGACACGTGGTGAGAGATCCCGCAGAGTCGGGGATCGGGGAACTGAAAGTCCCGTGCACATGGCAGCGGGAATCGCGATATCCCGATACGCGATTTCCCGATGGGGCCGAGGACTATAGTGGAGTACAGGTGGCATTGGCATATCATGAACTCGGAGGTCGCGTGCTCATTTACATCGCAAACCACAAAATCCCGAGGGAGAATATGATCGAGGGCATATGGTAGCGGTCACTTGGACCTGGGCCAGCTCGGAAGGCGCATCGGCAATCGAAGGATCGCGAGTCGCGAGGAGTTGTGTATTAAGACGTCGAAAATGTCGACGCCCCGTCAAAGGTTTGGCTTCCGTCATATAGTGGGAAGTCTTACGGATCATAGAATAGCCAGGAGGGCTAACCCATAGGGGAGGAACTCATTGCACATCGGGATATTGGGGTTTCCGGAGGCAGGGAGTTCGTGCATCCCAAACTCACGAATCCTGAATCCCCGAAAACCCGAAACCTCATCACATGCCTCCTTGCCGCCACGTCCTATTCCCTTGTCACGCCAACTCATAATTTCTTCTTGGTCCCTGTGTCTCCTCCACCCGGCTCGTACACCCCAAAATTCATGAATTCTGCCACGTGCATTTTCCCTATCGCTTTCCCTCTGCCATCCGTTCGTGTGGCCTCTCCTCATCCCATAGTTGTATCGAGTGTGTCTAACTACCCCTACCCGGGTTACCATCCGTTCTCCTCCTCATATCAAGATCTCCAGTCATCCCAAGCACCTCCATGACCTGAAGGAGCAGAATCAACTTGGGCTTTTCCCGATCCCAATGGAGCAGTTATTACAGCAGTTGATGGTGGTTGGATATCATTTCCACCATAAATGGAAAGCCAAGGAATGAATGCAAGCTTGTCAATTCAGTCACAGGTCCTTTGGAACGCGATTGCGTCTGACTGAAGTTCATGAACGTCCAGATACTACATGCGCATTAAATGTGAAGACGTAATGTCTTCAATGCGATGTCTCGATTTAGCTTCCAGTGTTTTTGTTCCAAGTATATGTAGGCATTTCTGCCATTTTTGAAGGTATCGATGGTTGAGCAGAGCTCCCTGGTTGTAAAGTTTTAATGAAGCATTGTTGTTCTGGTTATGTATAGACTTTGGAGACTTCTTGCCTTATGAATGCCAGCTCCTTTCATGTCTTTGTTATACTGTGTTAGAGAAGCTCGGAATTGGAAGATCCAGTAGAGCTGTAGCTATTATAGGATGATGTTGTAATGGATCACTGTAATAGTTATGGAGCCTTTAGTCAGTTCCTGTGATTTCTTTAATGCTGAATGACTTGGAATTGGAGGATCCAGTCAAGTCCTTTATTCATCTTCTTGAAGCCCTGAACCAGGAGGATCCTACATTCAGAGTTTTTCTCCTACAAACCGCAGTAAGCCTGTTGCCCAGAGCTGTTTGTTCATCTTCTCCTAAGCCTTCCACCTGCTCATCTTTTAATCAACCCACTGGTTGAAGTTAGGATTCTAGACCTCCTCTGTTCTTTACGTACCAGACTCAGTCCCTGAGTTAGAGTGATACCTCCTAGAGCCATTATCTCCATTTGATCACCCTCTATAAACAAATCGTGACATAAAACTGATGGGCGTTGGGCTCTGCTCTTACAAGCAATCCAGGAGTGACTTCTGACGCTAACATTTCTGGCGCCGTTGCCGAGGACGGAATTGAAGATTTTCCCTGGGTAGAATGACATTGAGCCTCTAAATCCGAAGGTGCATCGAATTATCAGAGCCTTTCAGATTGCTAATTTGCACCTGGCGACTCCATTGTGACGACTCCGCTGGGGAGAACCTGCTCTATAAATTGTGGCTTTCAGAGGCAGGCATACGTGGTCTCACCCACAACTGCCTCTACCTACACCTAAAACAGATCCAGAGGCGGTGCTCAGAAAGGGAAAGGCCTCTGAAAAAGAAGCGTCCATCGCCGAATCAAGTAATCCACGACATCTTTCTGTTGGAGCTCCTTTATCCCCTCCTCAGTTATTTCACAGGCATGTCTCTACAGTTTCTCGTTTCCTAAATTTTGGAAGTGTTCCTGTTGATTTTTCTTTTCCTGGTCTGGGACCAAAGGGTCGAGACTTTTTCACTCCCCTCACCTCTGAAGATGTACCTTGGCATAGACCCATGACCATAGAAGATTTCCCCACTCCTACACAGGGAGGAGAACCTGTCGACTAGAGCTCGGTAACCCGTTCCTTGAATCACCTCTTGTTTCCCACCCCACTCTGAGATTTACTCCCGCCAGCCCCTTCACGAACTCCTTCTCCTCCCAGCTCTCCTCCACCTAACATTCCTATGGCCGCTGCCAATCCCCCTCCGAATAGAATGGATGCCATAGTCGCTGCCAGATATGCTCCCTTAATCCTACCCCATCCTGTGAATCCTCTTCCTGCTGGGGATTACTTGAAATACATGCCCAAGTTCACTAAGGAAGGAGACATAACTGCTAAAGAGCACCTGGCTACTTTCTACAGTTATGCAGACAACCTCAATATTGAAAATGAAGATGTCTGGATGAGAGTTTTCGTCCAGAGCTTGGATGGTGAAGTAAGGAAGTGGTTTAGAGGATTGGCTCCAGGATCTATTGCTGGGATTGAGGCTTTGGATAGTGCTTTCCTGAGGCAGTGGGGAGATAGGAAGGACTTCATGTATTACATGACATAATTCGGGTCTTTGAAGAAGATGGAAGCAGAGTCGGTCTCTGATTTCTCCAAAATATTTAACAAGATGTATAACAAGATCCCCGCAGAGATAAAGCCCTCAGAAGCCTCTGCCCAAATTTCCTATGCTGGTGCATTTGACCCTGACTTCTGCCTATTGTTGAGAGAAAGAAGAGCCACTTCCTTAGCCCAAATGCAAGATGTGGCCATAGAAGTGGAATCCAACATATTAGCAGCTGACAGACTGAGAAACAAGGCCGACGCAGATAGGAAAAAAGGGAGGACGGAAGCCTCAACTTCTGGATCATTGGTGCCTCATCCTCAGGTCGACGAATTGACTAAGATGGTGAAGTCTGTGTCTATAGAAATGGAGAAGATGAGGGTGTGTTGACGGGTGAAATTGACCGTCCATCAACTGGGAGAGTGGAACCGGTCCGGGGTTGTCTAAATAACCCAAGCCGTTTGGAATGGACCACCCTGACGAGTTTAACGGCTCCGTTGGCCACTCTAAGGTCTTCTATGAAAACCAAAGAGAGAAACTGATCTGAATCTAACTAAACTAATAAACAAATTAAAAGAAACTAAAACTAATTACAATTAATAAAACAAACTAAACTAACTAATATACTAATCTAATTAAAACAAGTTACTAATTTGAATTAAAACTAAATCTAACTATTCTAACTATTATATACAATCGACTAACTACTACTATAATGATTCAAATCAACTATCTAATTATCAGCTGTGATATTTCTTATTTACAAATGTACATTATAAACAGCCTACAGATTTAATTAAAACCTGCAAAACTCATGTGTTCGCTGCCTTAGGACAGCCAGGAATCTCTTTTTTGATTTTTATATTTTATGAAAAAGAAATAAAAACTACTGAAATTAAACGATCTAATATATTTACTGAAATTAAACAATCTAATATAAATCTAATTAAACTTATATCTATATTAAACTACTTAATAAAAATAGTAAACAAAAGACTAATTGACCTGGAAACGCTCCAAGTTTGCCCTGTGTATGATGACTTCTGAACTGGTTAGAGGAGGGAAACTCACACCAGTTAGTCTGTATGCTTCTCGTAAACGATCAGCTATGCTGCTCCTTGAAGTGTTTTATAGGACAAAAAAGACATAAAAGAAAATCATAACAATCTTATGATTACAAATTCCTACAATAAGGGAAACCTATTATGCAGAAAACTTATATATAACAATTCAATTTATGAAGAAGGTAAAACTATCATTCACAAACTGAACTAACAATTGTTATGTCTTTTATCTATTTGGAAGAAACAAGATATGGATAACAGTAATAAAATTATATCATTTGTATTTGATTTAGATAGCTAAAGTAATCATAAACCATAAACAAATTGATATACACAACATAAAACAAAACATTGATATATTGAAAAGCAAAAGCTATGACAAAACATCAAATTCTGCTCCAGTCAGTATTATAACTCCATATCCTTGTTCTCCCACAACTGAGGATGAACATTATTACAAAAATCATAAGTATATATAGGTTTCTTCACAAGGTAAAACTTCCTTGTGGATAATCTCAAATAGTTTTACACAATCTAGGAGATATCCCAAAATCACCTAAACTAAGAAAATAAAATGCAAGTAGAATCTGTAAAACATCCTCCAAATGCTCATCATATCTATTGCCAATTCGAATTTACCAACGAGGTTGTTGAGGCTATGCCAATTTCGAATTGACAATTGCCGTGGCTGACTCGACATTCTTGAACAGAATTGAACCTGTTGTCCATTGCTTCTTATCAGTGGGTTGCACCTTCGCATCATGACCGGTGAGTTTGGCCAGTTGATCTTCCAGGGCATGGATTCTAGATTGCAACATCGGCACATCTAAGTAGTATCTCTCCAACCATAAACCACACTGATCGCAAGGTGGAACAGCTAGTTGAGCAGAAGAGGGTTTCGATGAGTCACCGAGGGTTCCACGAGGTAGTTCAATGCCAGGAAAATTAGGATCATCCCGCAAACAAGGTGGTAAATTCTTGACAAAGTCATATGCAGGTTTGTCACACGAGCCTTCTGAGTAAGGATACTTTTTTGTGAGAAAACGTTCAATCTCCGAATAGGAATCTTCGCTAACCATGATAAGCTCAGGGTTGGCAGGGGTTCTAGGTTTATTTCTCGCCATGCGAGAGATTAACTGAGCGTTTTTCTTGCCTTTAGAATTAGCATTAGTTTTAGCTTTAGGCTTTTTGGCTGCGGGTTTGGCAATTTCGACCTGTTTGGTCACAGACATGGGCAAGTTCACAGGTGAGTCGGGTAGAGGTTTGGGTAGCAAAACGTTGTAAGGCACAGGAGGAATAGGTTTGCTTTCGCTCACCACAGGTTTATCAACCTGTGGTGGGTTTGACTCTTCAAAGTTATTACGACTGAGAAAATCACCCCAACAGTCACGACGTAACCCCAACTCATAAACCATAATCATTTTAATCAACCCCAAATGGAAGAGGCTGGTATCGGCCTGGCTACGTTTGTACCTTTTGGCCATCTTAAACAAACTTCTATGTAGGTAGTGGGGCACGTTAAGTTCGAAACCCATAAAAACCATCAATAGACGAAGGTGAAACAAGAAAACAAACCCATACCTGCCCTCGCAAGTAATGAATTGCTTGATTATCATTAGCAGGTCATGCCAGCGTGGTTTTAACATTTTTGCAGGCAAGCCTTTGTCGCAGGAGTTCACCATTCGAGATTGGAATAGCAATGTCCACGGGACATCATCTACCTTGCAACTCTTCGACCACTTCTGTCCCGTAACAGGCAGACTGGTTGCCAAGCTAAGAAACTGTTCATTAATTTCAAGTTGCACATCTCCAACTTTGGCTCGGTAGCCATCGTATGATAACGCAAATTTCCGAGCCACGCTAGGGTTATAACCATCGAATTTCCTTATGAACGGGAGCCATCCGAATTTTTCCAGGTCGCTATAAGCGCCATCAAACATCAACAATGCTTGGCACCCATTGGGCTCGGCCCTTACAACAGGAGCCATGGCTTCTGTGCATAGTAGGGTTTGAATCGAACAAAACAATACACGGGGTCGAAAAAGGTTACGGCTAACAGCTGCAGCGCTCAAAGAGGAAAGGATTAATTGTATGCGTGCGAAGGTGGTGGGATTACCACCGCCATGCAGGATAATAATGACGTGGTACAGTGTTGTTCCATCCACATAATGTTGTTTAAACCACATGAATCGGCCAACCGAATAATTTAGGTGGTGGAAGATTGTATCAACTTGCCATACCATATATTATATCGATGCACCATTGCATACCTTACAACCATTAAATCAAAATCCAACATTAACCAACGCACCATCGTATTAATCACTAAATCAAAAAACAAACGTTTAAACCAATGTTAATCCAATCGTGCCATTGCATAAATTCAGACTATCAAACCAAAAGTTTATCCGATCGGGGTTTCATAACTTCAAACCTTTGCCTTTTAACCTGAAATCAAAACTCATATATTGATCATGCGCACATAGCATAATATATAACCAATGTTTTATCAAACATTATGACAAATGGTTTTATAAAATCGATAAGTCAAGAGCTCAAAACAATAAGGATCATATCACATAAACCAACATCAATCATGACCTTTATAGAATCAAATGTAACCAATAAATTTGCATGCCCAATGGCTTATTAATCAAGTAAATCCAAATCCGCAATCAAAGTAAGAGTAGGCCAAGGGACATAGTTTGAAAGAACCTTTGCAGTTATGTGATAAACCAATGGTAAAGTGCCTTTCAGAAAATTAATAAAAGACTACGATAGTCCAAACAATGATGGAGGGGTTTTCACACTTTCAGTTGTGAAAACTGAATCGAAACCAAATTGCAATTGTCGCAAAAAATGAAAAAAATGTCTAGTTGAAAAATGCGACGATGACTTGTCGTTTAGAAGACAATTAGGTGTAGGCAGCTTTTTAGGGCAATAAAAAAAATTGAATTGGCTGCCAATAGGGTGGAAGGGAGACAAGCATATAAAGGCCCTCAGATCGCCGAAAATAGAGGAGGATTCAGGAAGCCAAATAATTTTACTCCCCCGAATATGCAAAGAGAGAAGGGAAGAGACAGAGAAGACCAGAAGATTCAGGCCCCTTTTCAAAACAATTTCATGGCCGAGGGTGAAGAAAGAGAAGCAGATGAGCTTGATCCTGAGATCCATTGCTTTGGAGACACCCCTCCTTTTCCTCATCTCACCCAATCTGCATACAAGGAGTCTCTCATGGACAGTCAGCTAAATGAGCTAAGCAAGGGAGACAAAGCTAGTGGCGGCTGCGGCAGGTACAACCTGAGGTCTGATAAAAAGATAGCAGTGCCTGATAGCCTTGAGCAGTCCATTAGAGTAGAGAGACCTGCTAATGAAGTAGCAAATGGTCACAGAGGTAAGAAAGCTCAAACCCCCTCTCCCATTGTCCATAATCATGTTCCTGAAATAAAAGAAATTCCAAAGCCTACATCTTCTTTTAATTTTGAGCATGAGATTCAAAAGATCAGAATCCCTGTGCCCCTCACTGAGCTGATTAAACATGACGAATTTAAAAAACGCTTCTCTGAGCTTTTATAGTATGAAGCCTCATGCCTTCCCTCAGACTCCATAAACCTTCAAGACGAAAAGCCAGCAGTTGTCCTAGGTCCCATGGTAGAAGATAGAGATGGCTCATCCCCTCCCTTCTACACCTCCCTGAACATACATGACAAAGTGTTGCACAATTGCTTGATGGATTCAGGGGCCTCTCACAACCTCATGCCCAAAACTGTCATGGAAGAGTTGGGACTAGAAGTTACCAGAGCCTATCATGACCTCTATTCTTTTGACTCTAGCAGAGTTCAGTGTCTTGGGGTTATTAAAGACATGGTTGTGACCTTGTTTCAACTGCCCATGAAAAGTGTGGTCATGGATATCGTAGTAGCCGATGTCCCCCCCAAGTTCGGAATGTTGTTATCAAGATCTTGGATAAAACGACTGGGGGGAACCTTGCAGATGGACCTCACATATGCTACTATCCCAGTGTTTGGAGGAGAGCATAGAAGATTATACAGAGAAGCCCAATTGGCCTATATAATTAGTGACGAAGCCAACACCACCAATCATCCCATTTTCGCCTTGGACACTGATTTAGGCTCTAGCTTACTGCAGCTCACCCATGCCCCAAAGCCGCCTCTAAAACTCAGAAAACAGCCCACTATTTCCCCTGAAGTTCCTCTCTCCATCACTCCAATATGGAAAATGTTTTTTGATGGAGCCTGTTCCCGAGAAGGCACTGGAGCTGGAGTAGTTTTTGTGACGCCTGCTCAGGAAACCATATCTCTGTCATACAAATTAGAATTTGAAGCCACCAATAATTTGGCAGAATATGAGGCTCTTGTTCTAGGACTAAGGGCTGCAAGGGAAATGGGAATCCGGGAAGTAGCAGTATTCGGTGATGCAGAGTTGGTGGTCCAGCAAATCAAGAACGCTTATCAAGCTAAGCATCCTCGACTCAGGAGTTATAGGAATGAGGTCTAGGACCTTGTTGATAGTATCTTCTCGGCATTTAATATTTCTTTCATCCCAAGAGAGGAGAACACCTTGGCAGATTCCTTGGCTGCCTCGGCTAGCAATTTCAAAATACCTCTGCCACCCAAATTCAGATATGATGTAGAAGTAAAATACAGACCCTCCATACCTAACAACGTCAAACATTGGAAGGTATTTGAGGACGATCTTGAGGTCAAGATATTCTTGGAGACTGTTGAGGAATTTTCAGAAATGCACATAGACCAAGATGTTGTCTCAGAGGAAGAGCCCGATGGGGGTAATCTTCTAAATAAGATTGCAGGGCGTGACATTGTACAGCTTCCCAGCAACCATATTCCCAGGGAACTCATTCCTTTGGAAAGGCTTTTTGATAGTAACGATGTGTCGGTAAAAGGAAAAATCTCGGAGGAGGACGCTGATACTATTCAGTGAAATATTGGAATCGAGAATGAGCCCAAGTATGTCAAATTGTAAAAAGGTATGACAGAGGAACAAAGGTCCGAATATAGTGCACTTTTAAGGAAATTCGTTGATGTGTTTGCCTGGACTTACGAAGACCTCAAAACCTACGACGCCTCAGTCATAGAGCATAAAATTCCATTAAAAGAGGAAGCAAATCCATTCAGGCAGAAGTTGAGACAGATCAATCCCATGCTACTGCCTATCATGGAGAGAGAAGTGAAGAAGTTGCTTCAAGATCAGATCATTGTTCCACTGAGATATTTAGAATGGGTGGCTAATTTGGTGCTAGTAAGGAAAAAGAATGGAGAGATATGACTCTATGTAGACTTCAGAAACCTAAACAGAAGCTCCCGAAAGGATAACTACCCCTTGCCGAAGATGGAATATATACTGCAGAGGGTGACAGGAGCTTCCAGGATGTCCATGATTGATGGTTTCTATGGCTACAATCAGGTCTCCGTTCTGCTTGAAGACAGGGAAAAGACAACATTCACCACTCCATGGGGCACATTCATGTATGCCAAGATGCCATTTGGACTAATGAATGTGGGGGCGACTTTCCAGTGTGCCATGGAAATAGCTTTCATTGGGGAAAAGGACAAATTTGTGGTCGTTTATCTGGATGACATCACAGTATTTTCAAAATCTGATGAAGAACACCGTCGTCATCTCAGGAAAGTTTTCTTGAAATGCAGAAAGTTTGGTATTTCATTAAACCCCAAGAAATCCTTATTTGCCATGCAGGAGGGAAAATTGCTAGGCCACATAGTATCAGTGGAAGGAGTCAGGATTGACCCCGGCAGAGTTGAAGTAATACAAGCCTTGTCAATCCCGAGGTCCAAAAAAGGAAGTCCAATCTTTCCTCGGTAAAATTAATTTTTTAAGGAGGTTTGTGCCTAACTTTGCTGAGGAGGTAAAGCTCATAACAGCCATGTTAAAGAAAGAGAATGAAGTAAGGTGGACCCCTCAATCACGACATTCCTTTGAACAAATCAAGAAGGCCCTGACTGAAGCTCCTGTGCTGATCAGTCCTAATTACTCGAAGGATTTCCTTATTTTCTCCTTTGCCTCACCCGACACAGTGGCTGTTGTTCTATTACCGACAAATGACCATGGGATAGAGCAGCCCATCGCTTATTTCAGCTGGGCATTAAGGGATGTCGAAGTCAGGTATGACACCATGGAAAAGCAGGCTTATGCTCTAGTAAAATCTCTCAAAGCTTTTAGAACCTACATTCTACAGTCAAATATCATTGCTTATGTCCCCTCAACTGCTATTAAAGACATTCTTATTCAGCTTGACGTGGATGGGAGAAGGAGCAAATGGATAGCCAAAATCCTGGAGTTCGACCTGGAAATAAGGCCCACCAAATTGATCAAAGGGCAAGGTTTAGCCAAGCTGCTGGATGAAGCAAATTGCCAAGCTTTGGGGATATGTTTCCTCAATGAATGCTCGGGTATTCAGCTGGATCGACTGTCTGACATAGATCATCAAAAGGAACCCCCATTGGCTCAATGTCCTTGGTATAAGGATGTCATATACTTTTTGCAGGAGCTGCGACCTCCAGACGGCCTGCAAAAAAGCAAAGCGAGAGCTCTAAAGCTCAGAGCAGTCAGGTACTGCCTAGTCGATCAAGTGTTATATTGGAAAGACCCCCTGGGAATGCTTTTAAAATGACTTAGCCCACCAGAGGTCGAGATGATCGTGGCTGAATTTCACAGTGGCCTATGTGGAGGGCACCATTTCTAGAGAGCCACAGCCCACAAAATCCTCAGGGATGGGTACTACTGGCCTACCGTGTTCACTAATGTCTGCAAAGGGGTCAGAGCCTGCATCAAATGTCAAAAATTTGTGGGAAAGCAGTAGCTTAGGTCTTTTCCATTAAATCCGTTAGTGGTTTTAGGGCCTTTTCAGCAGTGGGGCTTAGATTTCATCGGAGAAATTCACCCTCCCTCCAGTGGGCAGCATAGGTGGATCCTGACTGCTACAGATTTCTTTACCAAATGGATTGAAGCTATTCCCACCAGGAGTGCTTCTCACAAGGTAATCATTGGATTCTTGGAGGACCTCATCACAAGGTTCGGCTGCCCAAATAAGATTTTCATTGATAATGCAGCCGCTTTCGGGTCTGAGCCATTAGCCAAGTTCTGTGAGCAGTTCAGGATTAAGCTGATTCACTCCACCCCATATTATCCGCAGGGCAATGGTTTAGCAGAGTCCTCCAACAAAAGTTTAATAAGAATCATCAAAAGGCTGTTGGAAGACAATCAAAGGGCTTGGAACTCAAAGCTTAAATTTGCCCTATGGGCTGATCGGGTGACTACAAAAAGAGCTACAGGCCTCTCCTCTTTCCAGTTAGTCTACGAAGCCGAAGCTATCTTCCCTTCTCAGCTAGCCATCCCTGTAGAAAAATTCCTCCAGGACCATCAGGAGGATCCTGATGACATGATCAGAAGGATTCATCAGCTAGTAGAGGTCCAGCAGGCTAGGGAGCAGACATTGAATAGGATTCAGGACCATCAGCAGAAAATCAAGCAGGTCTTCGATAGGAAGGCCAAGAAGGAGCGGTTCTAGGTAGGAGACCTAGTGTTGAAATGGGATGCTCCTAAACAAGATAAGGGCAAACACAGAAAATTTGAAGCCCTGTGGATTGGGCCTTTCAGAATCTCTGAGGCTTTCTTAAACAACACATACAGGTTGCGAGATTTGGAAGGTGAAGAGGTTTTCGGCAGCCCAGTGAATGGGCATTTCCTGAAAAAAAAATTGTTTGAGTCTCAGATGACTCTTTTGTTAGTAAATATTGTCCTTTTGTTTCTTAGTTCATTTTCATTTTTAATTTTGCGGCCTAATAATGACTCCATAGCCCAACAGAAAGGCAACTGGAACTGCAGGAGGAGTTCTTAGAGCATAACAGGGACGACTCTATCCCCCATGGAGCCTGATGTTAGCTATTATTCTTGTCACGGATTCGAGAAGCATGCGATTCTGCAAGTTGTACAAAATGCTCGAGTGCGGCTCGGGAGAATTCTTGTTTTCCAAGTAACATATCAAGCGAGCATGCGAAGTCTTTCCATCGGCAGCCGAGATCCGTCCACGAAGTAGATCGATAGTTATCGAAATCTCGAAGTTGCCAATTTACTCGACATTTAGCAGCAGAGAAGTCTCTTCTGTTTGGAGGCTGAATATAGGTCGTCTGATCCGGTGGCACGTGTCGCAAGGGTTGGCCATCTCGGCGTTTCGCCCGTCGCAACTCCAACACGCAAAGAGAAGCTCCGTTATTTCACGAGACGTGAAATGCAGAGAGCGTCCGGGAACTCGGGCCCACAGAAGTACCGAGAAGATCAGATCCGTCCACCAGCAGAGACACGTGGTGAGAGATCCTGCAGAGTCGGGGATCAGGGAACTGAAAGTCCCGCGCACATGGCAGCGGTAATCGCGATATCCTGATACGCGATTTCCCGACGGGGCCAAGGACTATAGTGGAGTATAGATGGCATCGACATATCGTGAACTCGGAGGTCACGTGCTCTTTGACATCACACACCGTGAAATCCCGAGGGAGAAGATGATCGAGGGAATATGGTAGTGGTCACTTGGACCTGGGCCATCTCGGAAGGCGCATCGGCAATCGGAGGATCACGAGTCACGAGGAGTTGTGTATTAAGACGTCAAAAATTCCGATGCCCCGTCAAAGGTTTGGCTCCAGTCATATAGTGGGAAGTCTTACGGATCATAGAATAGCCAGGAGGGCTAACCCATAGGGGAGGAACTCATCGCACACCGGGATATCAGGGTTTCCGGAGGCAGGGAGTTCGTGCATCCCAAACTCGCGAATCTCGAATCCCCGAAAATACGAAACCTCATCACATGCCTCCTTGCTGCCATGTCTTATTCCCTTCTCACGCCAACCATAATTTCTTCCTGGTCCCTCTGTCTCCTCCACCCGGCTCGTACACCCCAAAATTCATGAATTCTGCCACGTGCATTTTCCCTGTCGCTTTCCCTCTGCCATCCGTTCGCGTGGCCTCTCCTCATCCCATAGCTGCATCGAGTGTGTCTAACTACCCCTGCCCGGGTTACCGTCCATTCTCCTCCTCATATCAAGATCTCCAGTCATCCCGAGCGCCTCCATGACCTAAAGGAGCAGAATCAACCTGGGCTTTTTCCGATCCCAATGGAGTAGTTATTACAGCAGTTGATGGTGGTTGGATATCGTTTCCACCATAAATAGAAAGCCAAGGAATGAATGCAAGCTTGTCAATTCAGTCATAGGTCCTTTGGAACGTGATTGCGTCTGACTGAAGTTCACAAACGTCCAGAGACAGCATGCGCAGTAAATGTGAAGACGTAATGTCTTCAATGCGATGTCTCGATTTAGCTTCCAGTGTTTTTGTTCCAAGTATATTTAGGCATTTCTGCCATTTTTGAAGGTATTGATGGTTGAGCAGAGCTCCCTGGTTGTAAAGTTTTAATGAAGCATTGTTGTTCTGGTTATGTATAGACTTTGGAGACTTCTTTCCTTATGAATGCCAGCTCCTTTCATGTCTTTGTTATACTGTGTTAGAGCAGCTCAGAATTGGAAGATCCAGTCGAGTTGTAGCTATTATAGAATGATGTTGTAATGGATCACTATAATAGTTATGGAGCCTTTAGTCAGTTCCTTTGATTTCTTTAATGCTGAATGACTTGGAATTGGAGGATCCAGTCAAGTCCTTTATTCAGTTTCTTGAAGCCCTGAACCAGGAGGATCCTGCGTTCAGAGTTTTTCTCCTACAAACCGCAGTAAGCCTGTTGCCCAGAGCTATTTGTTCATCTTCTCCTAAGCCTTCCACCTGCTCATCTTTTAATCAACCCACTCGCTGATGTTAGGATTCCAGACCTCCTCTGTTCTTTACGTACCAAACTCAGTCCCTGAGTTAGAGTGATACCTCCTAGAGCCATTATCTCCATTTGATCACCCTCTATAAACAAATTGTGACATAAAACTGATGGGCGTTGGGATCTGCTCCTGCAAGCAATCCAGGAGTGACTTCTGATGCTAACAGGTTCTACAGACAAGGGTTTTCCCTGTGCTATAGCTCTCTGATATACATGCGGGGTCCAACAGTAGTACTCGGCCCAATATATCAGAGCACTAACTAAGGAGGATAGACTGTACCCTTAGCCGTACTACCCGACTACCCAGGTACTAGAGAGTATCTTCCCATGTGATGCTCTCGGTGACACTATAGCAGTCAAGCAACTGATCAGTTTATCTAAAGAGGGCTTCATGTAATCTAGGTCGATCCATACACATGTGTTGTCTGATGCGCTACCACTCGAAGGGGTACCAACAAGGGTTACAAGGGTGGCCAATAGATGTGTGCTTAAACACCACTTGTATTTCCTGCATGTATGAATCCCTCAACCGCGGGTTTATGCACGTAACGACAGATATTTGTGGCTTAAAGACGTCGAAATACGTCTCTACCCTGGTAAAACTTTAACCCACACTTTATGCCGAGGAAAGTGCTCTAATACCACTTGTAATATACCAGATATAAAAAGTATGCAGAACAGAAATAAAATGCTATAAATGGCAGAATAATAGCAATATAACCATAACATTCACCACAATAGTACTGAAATGATATAAGAATAAAAATAAAAATGGCACTTTGAATCTGAAATCAATGTTCACGGGCCTCTTCGAGGGGGAAACCTTCCGTTGAGCAGAGCTCTATTACAATAATATCCAAGATAGGGTTCTCATACCCTCGACTCCTATTTATACTAAATATGTTTATCAAAAGAAGAATCTAGAGGAAGATCCTTCTAGAAGTGGAAGCTTCTATTAGGTCTTTTTACATCCAACTTATTCTATTTTATTGCAAGGCCTTATTAATATTGACCTTTATTACATCTGAATATATTGTTCTACCTATGTGCGGGTTAGGACCCTAACGGAATCTCCTTCTGACTCTCTACTTCTCCTGCTTCATCTGCTCTATAAGGATACAAATCTGCTACATTGAATATGGGCGATATACCCACACCATCTGGAAATTCTATTTCATAAGAATTGGCCTCAAATTTCCGTAAAATCCTACATGGCCCTATATTTTTCATTTTCAGTTTATTATATGTTCCCCTTGGGAACCTTTCTTTTGTTAGGTGTGCTAAGACTAAATATCCCACTTTGAATTGAAGCTCTCTTCTGTGATGATCTACTCTGTGCTTATATTCCTGGCTAGAACTTTGCAACCACTCCTTGATTTTACTGTGGAGCTACTACATCTCTGCTACAAAATATTCGGCTCCAACACTTCTGAGATCACTCTGCACTAAGTCTGTCAACTCAGATACTCCTCTTGGCTGCATTCCATACATTATTTGGAATAGGCTCTGTCCTGTTCTCCTATTAGGTGAGTCATTATATGCAAATTCTACTTGCGATAGAATCTAATCCCACTGAATATGATGTTCAGTGATCAAACTCATCAATAAGTCCCCCAAACTTTGATTTACTACCTCAATATATCCATCCGTCTAAGGATAATAAGTTGATCTAAAAGATAAATTTTTTCCCAACTTCTTCCATAGTGTTCTCCATAAATGACCAACAAATTTGGTATCTATGTCTGAAACAATACTCTTGGGTAAACCATGAAGTCAAACAAATTCTTTGAAAAATAGATTTGCAATGTGTGTTGCATCACTGGTTTTCTAACATGGAATGAAATGTGCCATTTTGGAAAATCTATTGACTACCATGAATATGGAGTCACAACCCCTCTGTGTCCTCAACAGTCCCAACACAAAATCCATGCTTACTACATCCCACAGCCTCTCTGGTACTGGAAATGGTTGATATAACCTTGTATTATGTCTTTTCCCCTTTGCGTGTTGGCAAATTCTACATTTTTTGACAAATTTCCTAACATTCTTCCTCATTCCCGGCCAATAATACAAACTGTTTAGTCGTGCAAATGTTTTATCATGGTCGAAATTGTTAACTCCCAAAATAGCACCGTCATTTTGGTCAGGTTCTATGGTGGATAGCATGGCTATTGATAGTTTCCTCAATTCATTGTTGAGTCCTTTAGCTGCAAAATTTTAGATTTTGGTTTGACTTAGAAATAATTTGGATTGTAAAGTCTTCTTTTTCAAAATTGTCATTTTTATTTTCCACAGCTAATGTGTTTTCAAAGGTTCATTGTGCGCTGTGGAAAGTGCCCACTTTCAACAGCTAAGGAGATCGTTTCATCAGTTGGCGCATTGTTGAAAGTGTCAAATCTTAAAGGTTCTTAAAATCAGTTCTTGGGTGGTGCGCTGTCAAAGATACATGCTTTCAACAGCTAAGGAGGGTCTTCTACAAAGTGGCGCGCTGTGGAAAGTGCATACTTTCCGCAGCTAACAGGGGCTTACAAAGAGGTGCACTGAGGAAAGTCAAGGTTATCAAACAACTAATAGAGGTTGTACTCCCGGGTTGGCAACATCAGATCAAATCTTTGTTTCCATATTAGACATTGTTCACAAAGGATCGTTTAGGGTTTTGAATTGCAAATGGAAAAATGATACTTAAACTTGCAGAGAACTTTTCAAACCCTTCCTAAGCTCCAAATTAAGATCTGACAATACCATTGGAAAGATGAGATTCTCTAGATGTCGATCGACTATTCATATATGAAAAATGGATTTTTTATGCCCGAGAAATTCGATTTTGAAAATCTGTCTGCTTTCAACAGCGCAGAAGGTAGAATTTTTGACTAGTTAGCTGTGGAAAGTGGCTGCTTTCAACAGCGCAGGAGCAGATTTTTCAGGCAGGTGCGCTGTGGAAAGCCTGTAACGGCCAGAATGTTATGATTTTCGCCGAGATCTGAAATTTTCAAATTAAAAGTAGATGAAACCTTTTGAATTAGACAGGTGGTGGATTATTTCATCAAATCTAAAGGCCATTCTTGGAGATGAAAGTCAAAAGGGCAATTTTTGACTAGATTTAGTGATTTTCAAGGGCA
>ML782493.1:239264-250018 GCA_009831015.1 Picea engelmannii | reverse complement strand
TAGCTACTGTATTCAAAACTTTTATGCTAATACAAATCACAGGTTTCTCTCATTTTTGATTGTCAGTTCTCCATCTTTTCTTTCTGTACTTTTATCTGAGTTGTCTAGCCTTGAATGACTGTTATCTCATTGTTTGGCTCACATCTTGATAAATAGTTTCTTCATTGTCTCTTAGACCCTGCTTTGCATTGGTTTAGTTACAATTCATTCTCCATCCACCTAAAAGCTATCTACTGATTAATCAATTATTGAGAGCATTGTCCATTTGTTTATCATTGTCATGTTTGAATGCTATAAACTATATTGAGTTATCCCATTGATCCAAATCTACAAAATACAAAAAACATTAATTTCTTAAGTTACCAAGCACCTCTAGTCTGCAACCATAGAGGGTTTCTTGGAGTGATAACAGAAATGTCCAGCCAATCCCCCACTATGTTTTTCCTTTAAAAGGTTTTCTCTCATAAAACTCTTTGGGATACACAATTGATTTCCTTTGAACAACTGTCCATCCTGAATCAAGTATTCAATCCATTTGCTTCTATCTCTCAGAACAGGATTCTCACATGCTTCATAAGCATCCTTGAAATCTGAGTCATCTCTGTACATTTCCTTAAGGCTATCAAAACCTAACGTCTTCACTCGAGACTCCTGCAAAATCAAACATTTCCTGCTCAACGCATCAACAACTTTGTTAGCATTTCCATAAATGTGATTTATAACAAAAATAAAGTTCTGCATAAATTCAACCCATTTTGCATGTTCCTGGTTCAAATTCTCCTGTCTGGTTATAAATTGTAAAGCATGATTGTCGCTATACAAAACAAACTCTTTTGGAGCCAGGTAATGCCTCCATTTCTTCAGCGCTTGTATGAATGCATAAAACTCTTTGTCATATGTGGAATACTTCATTTTGGCCTCGTTCAGTGTCTCACTAAAGTATGCAACTGGTCTATTGTCTTGACTTAAGACTACTCCAATCACAAATTTGCTTGCATCACATCTCACTTGAAATGTTTTACTAAAATCTAGCAAAACCAGAACTGGATATTCAATTATCTTCTCTTTCAACAACTTGAAACTTGTCTCTGCTTCCTCTGTCCAATGAAAATATTTATGTCTTTTCTTGACTGTGTCTATCATTTGTGCATAAATTCCACTAAAATTTCTTATGAACTTCCTATAAAAACTAGATAGTCCATGGAAGCTCCTGACTTCAAAGATATTCCTTGGCGACAGTCATTCTTTGATCACTTTTACCTTCTCAGGATCCATATACAATTCATTCGAAGAGATCACAAAACCCAAATAAATGAGTTATGTCTTCATGAAAGATGACTTCTTCAGATTTATCAACAACTTATCTTGCTACAACCTCCTCGTCACTAGAGTTAAATGTCTTAAATGTTCTTCCTCAGTCTTACTGAAGATCGGTATATCATCAAGATACACAATTACAAACTTCCCAATGAAATCTTTCAAGACTTCGTTCATCAATCTCATAAAAGTACTTGGCGCATTCATCAAGCCAAATGGCATGACAAGCCATTCATACAGCCCCTCATTTGTCTTGAATATTGTATTCCATTCATCACCTTCCCTCATCTGAATCTAGTGATATCCACTTTTCAAATCAAATTTTGAAAAAAACTTTTCCCCACTCAAGCAATCCATCAAGTCATCCATCCTAGGTAAAGAAAATCTATACCTGATGGTGATTTTGTTTATATCCCTCAAGTCTGTACACATCCTCCATCCACCATCCTTATTTGGACTTAACATTGTTGGCACAACGCATGGACTCAAGCTTTCTCTAATCAACCCTTTGTCCATCAAATCCTGGACTTGATTCTTAACTTCTTCATTCTCCTAAGGCGTTAGTTTGTATGCTGCTTTGTTTGGTAAACTCGCTCCTGGTATAATGTCAATGTGATGGCTTATGCTTTTGATGGGTGGAAATGAACAAGGTAAATCGTCCACCACTATATCAGCGAAATTCTCCAGCAGTTCCTGAATTTCCTCAGGTAGATCATTTATTGAGGTATTGGTCAAGATGACTCTAGGTTTTCTAACCACAACAAACTGCATGTCTTCATCTTTCTTGACTTCATCCAGAAGTTCCTTCCCACTCATGAGAAGTATAGTATTGTTTGCTTCTGTTTTAGCCTTTTTGTCTTCAATTGGAAACAACATATGCGTCCTACCATTCTTCTTCAAAGTATATGTGTTCTTTCTTCTGTCATGAATAACATTTTTGTCATATTGCCACAGCCTCCCCAACAAAATATTACAGAAATCCACGGGAATAACATCACATAAGATCTCATATCGATAACCCCCTATCTTAAATTCAACTAAACACTATTTAGTGACTGTTACCTGATGTCCCTTTTGTAGCCATGAAACTTTGTATGGGCTTGGATGTGCAATTGTCCCCAATTCCATCTTTTCCACCATCTATGTGCATACTAGGTTATCCTTGCTTCCACTGTCCACTATCACCTTGCATACCCTATCCTTGGTCTTGCAAGAAGTTCTAAACAAACTCTTCCTCTAGACTGGATTTTCCACTTCCTTTTATGGCTTCAAGAGAATTTTCCTCATCATTAAGGATCTTCTGCCTTCTACATCTTTTGCCTCAACATTTCACCTTTGCACTTCTGAAATGTGAGCTTCGCTTCCTCCATCTCTTTTTCTATCGAGACATTCCCAAGACTTGTGTCCGATCTTTCCATAGACAAAACACTTTATTTAACCTTCACTGCCTCTTCCTCTTCCTCTTACTCGAGGAAAAGTGTTTCTATTGGCATACTGTCTCCCTTGTGAACTTCCTCCCCTTTCTAGGTGATTATGAGCTTCTTTTCTTCATCCTTGGGATTTTGTACTTTGTCTTGGGAAACTACTTTGCCTCTGCTCTGAATTCTACCTCTGCCCCTCTGACCTTGTTTTTGGGCCAATTTCTCTTCTGCCTTCAAAGCAACCTGATAAGCACCTTCCACATTTCTAATCGTCACTATGCTCATCTCATCCTGAATATCATATCTCAGGCCATTCATATATCTGGCAAAGTTTTCATCATCACTCTTGCGATGACCAGCTCTAATGTTTATCCTGTAAATTCCTCTATGTATTCCTTCACTACCATCCCTTTCTGTCTCAAATTCTGCATTCTTTGGAATAGATTAATTTGATAATCCCTGGGTATGAACTTGGCTTTCATCTTCACGACCATTCTATCCCAACTTTTGATTATTTGTTTACCTTTGCAATACTTGTCATCCTGTAGTTCATCCCACCACCGTGTTTCATGTCCTTTTAGTCTTGTGACAACGTGATTTACTTTCTTGTCTTCTTCGATATCTTCATAATCAAAGTATTTATCCAGAGCTCTAAACCAATCTAGCATCTTCTCAACATCCAAGTTTCCTTCATACATCGGGATATCCATCTTTGCTCTGGCACCTATCCTTGCAACAACTTTAAATAGATGTTCCTCTGCAGCATCTTCAGCTACAGCTTCTTCTATGGCTCCAGCTTCGTTCTCACTTTCAACCTCACTGATATCTCCAGTATCAGGTGTTCGTCTCTGTGTTGTTTACATAGCATATAATCGAGCATGAAGTTCTCTCATTTCCCTTTCCATGGATGGATCAGGCATAGCTCTCTCTTGACATATTCTCGGCAACATTGTTTCAATCTTTCCATGCAGAATTCAAATCACAACTTTCCTTCTATCTTATCCCTACAAAAAACAATGATTGTATGCTCTGATACCACCTGACGCAGCACCCCTACCTCGACAGGGTCTACTGACCTCTCGGTCTATGGATATTCAAATTCTTCGAGCTGAAATGGCTCCTTAGTTCCCATCAGAACCTACACAAATATGAACATTGGTCCTTCTATGAACCCCTCCCGGATGAACAAGCACCAGGTGTAAGTTCTCCACACCATGTGACCACTCACGGTAACCACAAGCCTAACTCAAGACACTTCATGTTTCATGATTTCGGGTATCCTGCTATGAGTCACCTGACTCACTTGATCCTCGAACCTCTGAACTCCCAAACTATGAGCCTAGCAAACGTTAGATCCTCCCTTCACCTTCCATCAATGTGACCTCCAGCTGAAACCTGGGGCCCACCTCCAAGTGCATTGGGATTTCGCGACTCGCGACCTTCGGTTAGGAGTTTCCTCTATGCTTTCGACTCCCGACTTCTCGATATTCATGAGCACCAAATCGACAGCTCGCACTCCTCCATATATGACATGCACTATCTCTCCTGAGCTTGCGAATGTTGAATGACTCTCAACCTTATCCTCCTTGCAAATCCACTGGATCTAACTGTCCATGGATATCGGTGCTTCTCCCTCTAAGAATTTCCATCGTCCGTTCAGGCTCTCAGTGTTTCCTACCAAATAACTTGGCATCCACCCTTCTGAACTTGGTTTCTACGAGGTGACTTTGACCCTCTGCTTCCTTCGAACTTTTCGAAGTCTCTATCCCTTCTGAGTTGATTCTTGCTGCAAACTCTGGGATTCTAAGGAATCCTACACGCACTCCTTATGGATTTTCCACAATAATATTTGATTATCTGATATCTTCCAACTCTATGCACTCCTTGTGACATAATTCTTCAACCACTCACTTGGTTGGAAAATTCTAAGACTTTGACCTGGCCTACGCACACCTTGCACAACTCTATGTTATACTTTCACTTATGTTGGTATGAGAACAACTCTATCTCTCCTAAGATTTTATGAGGTTAAACTCGGAATCTTGTCAACAAATTCCTTGCGAACTTCCATTGCACTCCTTGCATAAATTCATAGGAAGAGAAACAATTGAAACTCATACTCTCCTTCTCTCATACGTCATACATTCAACATGAAATAAAATACATATACAGCATTGAAACACATGCATAATAGGGTATATAAGCAAACTGTAAACATACCATTCAATAGATGAAAACAGTAACCACAATACACCATGAAATTGGATTCAAAGCATTCGTATATTAATTCAAGTTTTTTTGTACATGGTCTCAATAGCAACAACTATCTGCTCATAAAACTTCTACAATCTTTGTTCTTCTCTGTTCTCCTATGCTCTTTTTTTTCTACTCTACTATTACAATGAGAATAATACAATACATATGAGGGAGTCTTCTTGAGTTTTCCCTCCTACAAATCTAAGCTATCTTATCGAATTAAAGACTACCAACTACTTTACATTTATTACAATAAATTCCTCCAATTGACAGATGAGAGCAACACTCAAGATCTGTATTACAATCCCCAAATCATTAAAATCAATTACATCCTTCCAGCTATTACATTAATGTTTCATCTTTTGAAATTCAAAATATCTTCAAAATGCGCGTTGGTGTATATCCAGTTGTCCTCCACTCGCACTTTCTTTACTGGCGATGCTCTTGCATCAAAGAATATACACTCCTCCATGCGGGGGAGTTACTCCCCCTGTAGGGGTTCGAGAGCGAAGCCCCCGAAGGAAATTTTTTCTTGTAAATGTATATTGTAAT
The DNA here is from genome assembly GCA_009831015.1 of Picea engelmannii. Taxonomy (NCBI): domain Eukaryota; kingdom Viridiplantae; phylum Streptophyta; class Pinopsida; order Pinales; family Pinaceae; genus Picea; species Picea engelmannii. The sequence continues at coordinate 244,472 of ML782493.1, read as the reverse complement.
TTCATAGTAAATCTAGACCGTTCATTATAAGGTCGCAAATTTGAGGGTAGAAGTTATGCTAGGTTTTTTTTCCCTAGAAGGAAACCCTCTTTTATGAGAGAAATGTATTACGGCTATGTATCATTGTGAATATTGTATTCTAAGAGAGGATAATGTGAGAGAAAGAAGAGGAAGTTACAACGGTTGTGTTGTAGGTTGTATCCCTTCATTTTCTGGATAATAATAAATGAAGGACTTGGCAATTTCTTTGGTGGATGTAGCCCACACTAAGTGAACCACGTATATATGTGTCTCTATTGTATAGTGTATTTTCTGTGTTTTATTTCCGCATTTGTTTTATTGTATTGCTCTGTGATCATGTTTTTCTAACAATTGGTATCAGAGAGAAAGGTAACTTGTAGGAAAAGAGGGTTCTTGGTTCGAGTGGGAGCAATGGCGGAAGATGGAAAGTTTATGATCGATAAATTTAATGGCCAAAACTACCAGTTATGGAAGATGTAGATGGAAGATTATTTATATCATAAGGATATATTCCTACCATTGGGTGGAATAACAAAGAAGTTGACAGCCATCAAGGATGAAGAATGGGAGGTTCTTGACAGAAGGGAACTAGGAATGATACGACTGACCCTGGCAGCGTCGGTGACTTTAAATATTTCGAAAGAAAATACAATGAAAGAGATGATGGACGCATTGGCTAAACTGTATGAAAAAACCTCAGCGTCCAATAAGGTATTTCTAATGAAGATATTATTTAATATGAAGATGTTAGAAGGTGGGTCTGTTGCAGATCATTTAAATGAATTTAATACGGTTACTAATCAGCTAAGTTCTGTAAAAGTGGAATTTGACGATGAGGTCAAGGATCTTCTAATATTGTGTTCATTGCTAGAAAGATGGAATGGCTTGTTCATGGATGTAAGTAACTCTGTCTCAGGTTCAAATACTTTAAAATTTGATGATGTTTTTGGTGTTATCCTTAGTGAGGAAATGCAATGGAAAAGCACAGGTGAGACATTAGGTAATGCGTTAAACATGGAGAACAGGGGAAGACAAAAGGATAGAGGAAGGGCTCATGGAAACGCGAGAATTCTAGGAAGGGAAGATCCAAATCAAGACTTGGAAAGATAGAGTGTTGGAATTGTGGGAAGAAAGGACATCTGAAGAAAGACTACAGAGCTCCAAAGAAACAAAGAGATGGACAACAAGAGAAAAATCAGGAAGAAAATGTAACATGTGATGTGTTACAGGATGCTTTGATTCTTTCTGTAGATAATAGTTATGAGTCTTGGGTAGTAGATTTATGGGCTTCATTTCATGCCACACCCCATAGGAAAATTTTTCTAGATTATGTTAAAGGTGATTTTGGACAGGTTCATTTGGGTGATAATGCACCATGGAAAATTGTTGAAATGGGAAAGGTACAAATAAATCAAAGAAATGGAAACCAATGGTTGTTGAAAGAGATAAGACATGTTCCAGATCTAAGGAAAAATCTAATTTCAACAGGGAAATTGGAAAGTGAAGGTTGTATATCCATATTTACTAATAAGGTGTGGAAGGTCACCAAAGGATCATTGGTGATAGAAAAGGGAGAGAAGTTAGGTACATTGTATTTATGTACTGGTAATTCTAATTCTTTTATATATTTAGCTTCTATAGGAGTGGATACAACACTGTGGCATCATAGGCTTGGACACATGAGTGAGAAGGGGATGCAAATACTTCACAAAAGAAATTTGTTTTCGGATCTTAAACAAATTGATTTGGATTTCTGTGAGCATTGTGTTTATGTAAAACAGAAGAGAGTCGAATTTCTTAGAGTTGGAAAAGAAAAGAAGCGTGAAAGCTTAGAGCTTGTGCATACAGATGTATGGGGACCAGCTTAGGTATCATCTCTTGGTGGCTCTCATTACTATGTTACTTTTATTGATGATGCAACTAGAAAAACTTGGGTTTATTGCATTTGACAAAAATCTGATGCTTTTTTATACTTTTAAGAAGTGGAAAGCTTTGGTTGAGAATGAAACAGGAAAAAGGTTGATGTGTCTGAGATCAGACAATGTAGGTAAATATTGCAGCAAGGAGTTTGATGATTATTGTTCATACCATGGGATTCATAGAGAGAAGACACTTCCAGGAACACCACAAGAAAATGGTGTGTCGGAAAGGGTGAGCAGGACAATCATGGAGCATGAAAGGAGTATGAGATTGCATGTTGGTCTGCCCTTACAGTTCTGGGAAAATGTTGTAGATATTGTTGTTTTCTTAATAAACAGAGGACCTTCAAGCTCTTTGGATGGTGGAATTCTAGAGGATTCGTGGACAGGTAAAAAGGTAAACTATTATTTTTTGAAGACTTTCGATTGTGAAATATTTGTTCATATTGATAAAGAAAATAGAACAAAGCTTGAGGCAAAATCCAAGAAGTGTACCTTTATTGGATATGGTGTTAATGATTTTGGTTATCTCTTATAGGATAATGAAAATCACAAAATAATTAGGAGTAGAGATGTCATATTCAATGATAAGGTCATGTACAAAGATCAGTTGCAGGGAAAGATACAAGAAAAGGAAAAACTAGAATACACGGTGCTTGATGAGATCACTGAAAAAGAAATTCCAAATGAACCAGAAAATCAAAATGTACAACAACAGAAGCAACAGGTACCTCAAACTTATGCAAGTGTTGTTAGAATATCTACCAGGTTAAGTAGACCCCCTGAATTATACTCTCCTTCATTGTATTATTTATTGTTGATTGATTCTGGTGAACTAGAATGTTATGAAGAGGCAATGCATGTAGACACCAAAAAGAAGTGGGAGCAAGGAATGGAAGAAGAAAAGGATTCCCTAGTAAATAAATAGACTTGGGATTTGGTTTAGTTGCGTGCAGAAAAAAAATCATTATAGAATAAATGGGTTTACAAGTTGAAGGAAGAAGATGGAGGCAAAAAGTGGTACAAGGCTAGACTTGTTGTAAATGGGTTTTCACAAAAGAAATGTATAGAGTTTGATGAAATATTTTCTCTTGTTGTTAAAATGACTTCAATTAGGACTATTTTAAGTCTTGTGGTAGTAGAATATTTACATCTTGAACAATTAGATATAAAAACAATTTTTCTTTATGGGGATTTGGAGGAAGAGATTTATATGCAACAACCACAAGGGTATGAGGTCAAAGGGAATGAGAATTTGGTATGTAGGTTGAAGAAGAGCTTGTATGGCTTAAAGCAAGCTCCAAGGTAGTGGTATTTGAAGTTTGATAGGTTTATGACAGAGCAAGGTTATAGTAGATGTCATTATGATCACTGTGTTTATTTTAAAAGGCTAGAAAATGGAAGCTATATTATCTTGCTATTGTATGTAGATGACATGCTTGTTGCAACGTCTAATATGCGGGATATAAATGTGCTCAATACAAAAATTAGCTAATTCATTTGCGATGAAGAATTTGGGTGTTGCAAAGAAAATCCTTGGTATGAGAATAACAAGAGACAGGAAAAATCACAAATTGACATTGTCTCAAGGTGAGTACATAGAGAAGGTGTTGGAGAGGTTTAGAATGCAGAACGCAAAAACAGTTAGTACACCTTTGTCCATCCATTTCAAATTAACTAAAGAAATGTGTCCCAAGACACAGGAGGAGATATAATACATGTCCAAGGTCCCTTATTCATTAGTAGTTGGCAGCTTGATGTATGTGATGGTTTGCACAAGACCAGATATTGCACATGCAATGGGAGTTGTGAGCAGGTATATGAACAATCCAGGTAAAGAACATTGGGAGGCAGTAAAGTGAATTCTCAAGTATTTGAGAGGTACTTCTACTCATGCATTATGTTTTGAAGGTTCAGACATTTTTCTACAGGGATATGTTGATTCAAATATGGCAGGTGATAAAGATAGTAGGAGGAGCACTACAGGGTATGTGTTTACTATAGGTGGAACAACAGTAAGTTGGATTTTGAAACTACAAAAGGTTGTTGCACTTTCAACAACAGAAGCAGAGTATGTTTTTGCTACATAGTCTAGTAAAGAAATGATTTGGTTACAAAGGTTTATGGAGGAATTGGGAAATAAGCAAGAGAATAGCAGGTTGTACAGTGACAGTGAGAGTTCCATTCATATTGCAAAGAACTCATCCTTCCATTTGAAGACAAAGCATATACAGATCATGTACCATTTTATACTATCCATATAAGAAGATGGACATTTGAAGTTGGAAAACATACACACTAGCAAGAATCCTGCAGGCATGTTAACTAAGGGAGTAACCAGGGAGAAACTGAGTTCTTGCTCAGTTTCAGTTGGTCTTCAAGCATGAAGATGAGGATGGGAAATTTTCCAGGTCCAAGAAGGATCATAGTCCAGAATATACAATAGTGCCTACAGGGTCTGTGGGGCTATCCCCCCAACTGAGCGGTCCAGGGGAAAGCAGGCTCCCAACGAGGTTCAGGGGAGAAGCCCTCGAAGGAAAAAATTTCTTGTAAATTTATATTGTAATTTCATAGTAAATCTGGACCATTCATTATAAGGTCATAGATCTGATGGTAGAAGTTATGTTAGGGTTTTTTCCCCTAGAAGGAAACCCTCTTTTATGAGAGAAATGTATTGCGGCTATGTATCATTATGAATATTATATTCTGAGAGAAGAGACTATGAGTGAAAGAAGAGGAAGTTATAGCCGGTGTGTTGTAGGTTGTATCCCTTCATTTGTTGGATAATAATAAAGGAAGGACCTGGAAATTTCTCTAGTGGATGTAGCCCACACTGGGTGAACCATGTATATATGTGTCTCTATTGTATTGTGTATATTTTGTGTTTTATTTCCGCATTTTTTTTATTTTATTTCTTCACAATCATGTTTTTCTAGCATCCTCTTTCTCTGACCTCTCTCTCTCTCACTTGCTCACTTTCTCACTCATTTTCTATCTCCCCATATCCCTCTCTCTCTACCCCCTCTATCCCTTGTTCCCTGTCTCCCTCTTTCCAACTTTCTCCCCCCGCCTATTCCCCCATATCTCTCTTTACCTATCTCTCTCCCTTTCTCTCTTTCTTCCCTTCCCTAACTCACCCCCTAGTGCCACACTCTCTCCCTTTCTCTCTTTACATCTCTCTCCCCTTCCATACCTCACCCCCAAGTGCCACACTCTCTCTCTCCCTCCCATTTCTGTTCCTTCCCTTTGTTTTTCTCTCTCACACACA
>ML782493.1:191780-239214 GCA_009831015.1 Picea engelmannii | reverse complement strand
CTCAATTTGATCTCTTCCCCCCCCCATTTCACATCTCTCCCTTTCTCATTGTTTCCTTTTCTCTCTCTCCTTAGTCTCCCCCACTGGGTCTTCACTCGATGAACCTATGACATAGCACCTGTGTTCGTGGGATATTAAAGAATACCCCTAATTTCACTAGATATTGATAAATACCTCCAAAAATCCTTTTTTTGAACCCCCCTCCCAATACATATTTCCAATAAACGAAATCCCTATTTTTACTAGATATCCCTTTTCACACCCTACAATTCCTATAAACCCCCTGATACCCTACATCTCCCCCCAATACCTACAATATATTGAATTTATTTTTCACAATTTAAAAACCTCATTTATGAATGAACGTGATAAGATATTAGTCAACAAGGTGAATCCCTCGTGGCATCCCCCCTCTCTATCTTTACCTCTCTCTCCCTCCCTCCCTCCCTCCATTTATCTACCCCATCCCTCTCTCTCTCCATCTCACTTTGCACCTCTCACTCTCTCTCCCCCTCTCTCCCCTTCTCTCCCTCTCTCTCTCCCTCCCTCTCTCTCTCTCCAACATTTACCCTGTCTCACCCTCACTCTCTCTTGCTCTCTACCTTTTTCACTCCCTCTCTCTCTCTCTCACTCAATCACTCACTCACTCTCTCCCCCCCTCTCCCTTTACATCTCTATATCTCTCTATACCCCCCCTCTCTCTCTCATCCCCTCTTCCCCTCTCTCCCTTTCTACCTCTATACCTCCCTTTCTCTCTCCCCCTATCTCTCCCACCTCTCTCTCTCTAACTATAAATCTGAGGCTCTCTCTCCCCCCCCACTTTCTCTCTCTCTCCCCCCTCTAACACTCTCTCCCTATTTTCCTCTCCCTCTATACCCCACTCTTCCTACCCTCTATACATGACCCATTTTTGTCGATATGAGACAAAAATCTGAGAACATATACATAAATTTATTATATATATCAGTGTCTGCAGTATCATATCAGCACGACAATGAACTCTTCGAGACACAACTCCCTATAAAATTTCATCCCAAATGGATAACCGAGTCAAAAGTTATAACCCTTGAAAATCCTTTCATCATGCTCGTAGTTGTCGCACTAACGTAGGTGGTGGAAAATCAACAATAACAACAATCTTTGCATGATCCACTAAAAGTCCTTGTTTACATACTACATGGCCCATACCAAATGGTGCACAAAAAAATGCACTTCTTCAAGTTCAAATATACCAAATGGTGCACAGAAAAATGCACTTCTTCAAGTTCAAAGAAATATGGAACTGTCTACATCTTTCCAACATCAAGTGTAGAGTTTCAACATGGTCTTTTAACAAACTGAACATTGTCCAATCAAAATAGAGTTATAGGAAATTATGAATAAATTCTTTAAAAGTTGTGACAACAACTCGGGAAAATTTTTTCTAGCACATTTTTCAACCCAAAAGGCATGATTGTATACTGATAACATCCCCATTTTGTCGCAATTGTTGTCTTATGTCAATATTCCTGCGCAATCATAATCTAGTGATACCTGGAGAATTCTTCCGTGAATGAGTAGGCTTCCTATCCTCCTACATTTTCCAAAACTTCATTTGTAAACAGAGTAGGAAATGGGTCATGTAAGAAAGAATCATTCAATTTCCACATATCCACACAAATTCTAATTCCACCTGTTTTATTATTGTGAATCACCATCGAGCTGATCTGTTTTGACTCTGTGGCAGGTTCAATAATCTCAGCGTCCAACATTCTATCTATTTCCTCTTTCACCTTCTACTTATATACTGGGTTCAATTGATACAGTTTCTTCTTCACTGGCTTGGCATCCAACTTCAAAGGAATCTTCATCTCCCCTAGCTTCCCAACAATCCCTTTCATTTCTGAGAATGTAGTCAAAAAGAGTTCCTGATATTCACGTAGTAAAACAACAATCTTCTTGACAATTTCTTCATTCTAGTAATCTCCAATGTTTACGAACTTGGGGTTATCCTTCATACCAATATTCACTTTGTGCATTCTCAATGGATTTGTATACTCGACAGACTCAAGTTCAAAACCCTCTACTACGCGCTCTCCTTTTGTTTTTGGTATTTGTAAATTTCTCGAGTCTTCATCTTCCTGGTCTTCTCCAAAAACATTATAACATTCCAAAACCTCTTAAACGGTCACAGAATATATGGGTGCACTACATAAGGCTGTTGGTATCTTCGATTCTTCTGGTGTAAATATATTGGTCTTGATAATCTGTAGAGCTATGTCTACCGAAGGGGTATCATCTTCAAACTTGAAAGTTACTTTAAAGTTGCAAGTCAAGTCTTCCCAATATGTTGTTCCTATGTGCACTTCTAGTTCGAAGTACCAATTCTTAGGGATCATATCCAAGGTGTGTACAAACAAGTGCATCCATTCATGCTTAGGTACTGAGCTCCATGTCATAGTGCACTATGTAATATGACCTATAGGACAACTCAACCCAGTACACTTCTATGTGGAATATTCATTTTTTGTTTTGAACCTGACCTGTAACATCCTTCTGCATGGTTGTCAATTCTCTATTCTATCTCTATGCACAACCCACCATCTTGCGGGGGTCACTTTCAGCGCAATATCTAAAGCTAGCAATCTCTCTTGTTCCGATATATGCAATTCAAATTATTTTACAAAAATATCTACAACTGTTAGTCCATCATAATTCGGAGGATCACATACCTCAGCTCCAATCCAACACAATGTATGGGTAATACAAGCACATATCCTTATAGATACCTCATGTAACCTTAGTTGACAATGTTCCAAGGCTTCTTCTAAATCCGATGTGCATGAACTGATGCTTTTCCAACTGAGTACGCCTTTGGCAGTAGGATTAATATATTCATCCATGCGTGCGATCATACTATAAAGGTTATTGATTTATTTTCCCCTTGTTGGTTCCAAAAATCTCTTTCCTTCTGTGGGATCCAATGGGGTAGTAACTCTCAATTCTGCTACTTCAAATATCATTTGTCTCTTCTTCAAATCAATAATAGTCTAGTTATCAAAATCTCAATTGAGTCCAAGTAATGTTGGGTAATTTTTTCTACCATCCACTATCTCGATTACTTCAAAATATGCTATGTTGCGCAGTCCATCGATGTTAACATTCACCCTTGTCAGTCTTCCAATCAGGACAATCTTGTGCTACTTTTCTACCCTCAACTGAATTCGTGACCAGATCAAATTTGGTTTTCCCATCATTTCCCATGTCTCCTTTGGAATTACATTCACATCATATCCCATATCCAAGATTATAGTATGCATATCATAATCTCCTACATGTGCATTAAGTCGAAATTCCCTATTCTTCCTTTTCTTGTATTGTACCTAGTTAACTGTTTGTTATGCATTGGGTGCTTCTTTATCTTGTGCGCACTGGTTGATCATCCTGCGTAGTGTCTTCAATGTAGTTTCATCCTTCATTATTTCTAAAAAAATCTTTAAGAAACATTTTAGAGTACTTACCTTCTCAATTGTCCTTTCTGTCATCAAGTGGTCATAGGATGGAGGCATTTCATACACAGACGACCTACCATACACAGGTTGCAAAGATTATGTTACCCATTCTATTTCCAGTAGTTCTTCATCGCTTGCTTTTAATTGTCTCTCTCTCTTTGTGGGTCAAACATCAAAGGAGGTTCTGCCACTTTCCCGACCCACCAGTCAGTATAAATTCCTTGTTATGTCGCATCAACTCTTGTTCTTTCTCCTCCGTGCATAATTGATGCTACTCTTGGTCGATCATCGTGCTCTTCTATTGATATCATATGAACATTTTGGTTCATCTTTTCCTACCACTTCACAATCAGCTATGGACAATATTTCGTCGCATGATCCAATTGTAGACTATAGCATGTGAACATCATGCAGGGATTCAGACAATCTTGCACCAAATGCCCAGGATGGTTACAGTTATAACAAATAATCATTCCTCTTCCTCTATTGAATCCTCCTCTTCCCCGATCTCTCAATCCTCCTCTTCCTCCTTGATTGTAGCCTCTCAGAGTATTATATTGTGTTATGTCTTCTTCCGGTCCTTCTTCCCCTTGAACTTTGTATGCATCCACGGTGCATTCTCTCATGAGATCGATTGCATGAAATTCCTTTTCATCGTGTCCCACAGACTTACAAATATTAAAAAATAAATTCTTAGCATTGCTCTGATACTTCTGCATCAAAGGACAGACAATTGGGTGATGACCCATTGTTCTACATATTTCACAATATACTCCTCCTCCTAGTGCCAAGGTATTTGGGGCTCCTATAGCCAAATATTCTTTAAAAGTTGGACACTTGTTCTTATGATGACCTTTTCTTTATGTAACATACCAGACTTCTTCATGATTTTCCTTCCCTTTAGAAAGCTCTTGTAATTGAATTGTCAATGTTGATAACTTTGACTGAACCTGAGCCATCCCTGTGCCATTTTCTCTTATAGGGGATGCTTCCAACTTCATGGCGATCTCTAACACTTGTGATTGCGACACAATATTTTGTTGCATCAAGGGGAATCATATATGTGGTATAAATCCTGCAATGAACCATTGCCTATGCTTCTCATCTGGAATTTGGAAGGTCAATCAATCCATCAATATCTTGAATCTCTGATCAAAATCCCATACAAATTCACTCTGCAACTACTTGATCTCTTTCAGTTATGTAATACACTATGACTCATACTTCAGTTTCTAGAATTCTTTTAACAAGGATTTCCTTATGTTTGCCAACATTATAACTTATCCCGCAAGTGCAGTGGATTGATACTTCATATACCAGAGTAACAATCGGTCTGTGAATGTCATCGCCAATTGTGCAATTTTCACATTGTCATCTTGGACATTCTTCACTTTACATATTTCTTCATAGAAAAATAAGTGTTTCTTTGAATATTTTGAACTTGCTCTGTGAAAGAAAAACATTCTCAAAGTGGGGTCTACTCCTGCCATTGTGTACTACACAATATTCTTCCTTGGTGACACTACCTGAAGATTTATTTTCATAATACTTCCACTAATATGACTACCTTTACTACTATACTTTCTTCCTTCATGAACTACAAGTGACAAAGTTTCATATCTTATCTCAGTTCTCATAGATGCACACAGGGTCGTGGGTTTGACGCAAAGTTTGGTCTGAGTGGGATGTAATGGATCTCTTTTTGCTAGACTGAGTGAACAATCCTTTTAGTTTTCCTCTGTGCATGGTATTCCCTCGATATGCTACACCAATGTATCTTTCCTCAACCTCGTTGTTTTTCTCTTCTCTATCAGCTACATTCCTTTTCCTACTACACCAAAATATTTTTCCACTACACAATATTCCAATATCTTCTTCTGTCACAAATTCTTCTTCTCTCAGAATCCTTATCCCATCTGTTCCTCATTCAATATTTCTTGCATCCCTCTTCTTCATACACTCATACCATGCCCTAGTCATCCCTCATCCCCCCTATGCACATCAAGGCGCCTAGCTTATAGGGAAATCAGATTCCATCTTCATAACCCCCTTACCACACAACAACAACTTGATCCAAGTAGGCAGTGATTTCAAATATCTTCCGCACAGACCTTTAAAGAACTCTCTTTCATCAACACTATATGACTAGGTACAATCTATAAAAAACTTAGTAATATAACCCCCCAATACACTTTCCAACCTAAAATCAACTGCACGCGAGATATGGTTACTTACAATAACAACTTTATGAATCAACTCAAGGGTCCAATTCCTTAGAAAAACGGTGTGGAATGTTCCATTATTTTCATATAATCTTTGTAACCACTCAACCAAAACATTCGGGGAATCAACAAAGAATATATCATGTAAGTCTATGAATACATAACTCTACAACCATTGTTCCAAACTGATCTGCGGGTTCTTATTCTAATCTCTGGAAAACTTGCACTCTTTTTCCTATAACCATTGTCCGATATCTTCCTTAGTCCACCTCCACAAATTTCCCCTCAGTCACAAATCACCGTCTCAACAATGGAACCATTTCTTGGCACGCGGTGGGAAGACTCAAGGTTCAACATTAATTCACCAACAAAACCCTAATATATCGACCCTTTCAGCATCACCCACAAACAAACGAATTCTCACCCAAGGTATCTATGGGGACTACAGGAACCAGGTTTTTGTAGTCATTAAGGGATGGGAGGCATTCATCATAAACATTACACTTGGATCAAGTTAACCATTTATATTACCATTTATCATGTGTGCAGAAATATTAGAACATATAACATATTCATATTAACCAACAATTGTAACATCCCAAGACCGAGCCCCAGTTGGAATTGTGAATGTAAATATGTTTTATAGGCTGGTGATCCAAGTGATTATAAGCTAGGAGGCTTATGTGATGATTAGGCCGAAGATCCTAGATGCTAAAGGCCAAAGAACCTATTTTTGTATATGTAAATACTCATATCATTAATATAAATACATCGCTATGTGTAGACCAACCACAATAAAAGAGAAAGTGGGACTAAGCTCCACTGGGTAGGGTAAGGGAGGGGGCTAAGTGTTTAGGCCTAGGGGCTAAGCTAGAGGGATTACCTCTAAGGGAATAATATTTTATTATTATTTCCTAAAGGCTAAGGTGGACATGATAGGTGTTGTCCTAAGTTCCTGGAAAAAGGGGAACGAGTGTTAAGTGGAGCTCATGCAGCTTCAGGAAGACATGTGTCAACTTGGGCGCATGCAATTTATAGCTAGGAAAGCCATCTCGTTGGGGGTTCCTCCTCCTCTCCATTCTCACGACCCTTGCCTGCTCTAAGTCTTCCACCCTAATCGATTCACCCACTGACTCACGTACTAATCCATCATCTCCATCGTCGACCTCTGAACAAGCACACACCCTGTAACTTCCTGGGTCGTGTTGTGTCTTAACTATTGGCCATTGCAGCCCACACAATTCTTTGTCTAAGTGTGGCTTTCTGCCATCGTCTGTTCTTTATTGAGCTTTGTTGTTTCCATCACCTTTTCTGGAACTGATTTAGAAGCTAGACTAAAGAAGCAAGTTTTCAGGCCTGTGGTTTGAATAGGTGGGTTGTCAGGCCCATGGACTGAAGAAGCAGGTTGTCAGGCCTGTAAGAAAATCTCTCAACGTGAGAGAGTTTGTTGGGGAAGTGATTTCCCAGAGGGAGCCCAACTGCAGATATAGTGCTCGGAGAATTCTTGTCCCGCCTATTGTTGAATCCCTGGAAGGGAAGTGGGGCAGTCGAAGGATTGTTGAGTAGAGAAGGGGCACACTTCTTGGGGTGGGACAGGCATGTGGGGAATGAGAGGCTATAGGTTGTTAGTATGAGTTGGCCCTGGGAGATAACCCTTCATGTTGACCTGTGCGACTTTCCTATTTCCCTTACCAAGCCTAGGAATCCCTTGCCCGGTGGAGTTTAGTCCCAGCTCGGGGGTGACCCACTGCTGAGCATGATGAGCAACGTGGTCTAAGGCTGGGATGTTCGTGGAAGGTATGCACGCTATTGGTGGTCATCTATTGAAATATAAGTACCAAATCTCCATTGATTGTATATTGTGTTATTGTACATGTGTTATAATTGATGAGTAATACTTGGATATATCGTATATGTTGTATGTGTAGGATTACAGCTATTTCCACATTGATTTGTGAATGGTTAGAATATTTCTTATGTATGCATATGTTGTATGTATGTTTTAATGATTATTTCTGCATGATAAGTGGCATGAATAGAATGTTGTATCTGTTAATTTGCGTTAGATATGCATGCATACAAATTCATAAATTGGTATCAGAGCATAAAGGTTATTCAGTGGCATGGCCTGGCCTATTGGTTTAGGGCCAGGGATGTCACAAATTGGTATCAAAGCTAAGAGATATGTCCAAGAAGTGGTTTTTCCCTTCCTGTTGGTGGTTGGGGACGTTACAAACATACATTATTTGTGTGCAATAAATAGAATAATAAACACATCACAACACATAATAACACAGATACACCAAGATTTAACGGGGTTCACCCAAGATGGGATACATCCACAATGACCGACTTCTTATATTATTCATAATAATCTCTTACAAATTATTTTCACTACTCTCATACATTATTCCCTTGTCATTCTTCTATGCTTCTATCTGTCTCCATTCACTCTTACATTCATGTATACAATACACACTTAGTTCTTCTTACTCTTTCATATGTTATTTATTTCTAAGTTAAGTTACTTCTCTATCCCAACCATTACATACTTATACTATTACATTAGGGATTATCCCATATAAATTGACCCAAAATGCCTAATGGATTCAATGATCTTCCTCCTTTCATGCTCGTTGGTCCTGAAAATGCGTTAATTGCTTTTCCTTCTTCTGTGCATGCTCTGCAACTCCCAAAAATGGTCCCAAAGAGTCTTGTCCCAACGGTGAAGTATTTTGTTTGATAAAATGTCTTCTCTCCCATTTATGTATTTGGTATCAGAGTTTTTTCATCCTTGACTCTCTCAAGAGAGGGGTTGTGATCATGTTAATTTTGCAATGATGATCCTCTATACATAGGATTAGTGGATGAGAGTAGATTTGTTTTTTTTGTGAATGATTGTTTGGCATGTGAAGAGAATTTTGTTGTCTGCTATTACATTTTCATTGTTTTTTGCATGTGAAGAGTTGAGCGTTGATATATGAAATCATTGTGTGCAATGATCTGTGTTTTTGTTTGCATTCAAACCAGAAAGCACGTGGATATCTCTCTTGATCGAGGAGAAAATTATTGGATATTTGTTGTTGGAAAAGTTCAATCTACATATCCATCATTGGATTTACAAGAGATGCAAATTGTTGTTAAGGGAAGAGTCAAAATATCAATTCGTTGGTTGATTCATTGGTCAAGGAAAGATAAGTGGATTAGTTACTCAAGTCTAAAGTCATCGTTGTCAACAGTGAAACTGTCAATTTCAGAATGATCCTCCATTGGAATATCTATTTTTTCTAAGTGTGCCATTGTTTTCCATTTACTGGAGACCTTTGAAGGAGATGGTTTGGCTTTGCATTGAATTTGGAAAACTACCATATTTTATTGTGTTGTGTAAACCTTGGGAATTCCCATGCATGGATGACCGATTCTTTCAACATCGACAGCATATGCTTTTTTTTTTCTTTGGCATGCATTCTTATTGTGATGTGGTTGGTTTCCATCCCAAGTTATTGAGAAAATGTTGGTACTTGATTGTAGAACATTGTGAAGGAAGTGGTAGCCAGTAATTAGTAGCATATGTTTTTTTTATTGTTTGCAAGTATGGTATATTTATGAAATGAATTATGAAGAACCTCTTATAGAACAGGGTAAATTAACTTTATCTAGTGGTTCTTGATGTATGTTGTGCTATAAGGACACATCACTGGTTTGGTTGGGCCTACATCTTATGTTTCTTGGAGAATGAGATGGCCCAAGAAAAATGACCATTGGTTATGTGTACAATTTGTGTATGTGAAAAAAGGTCAAGTTGTATGATTGTCTATTAGATACCTTTAGTATCTAGATTGATTTCCTAGATAACTGGAAAATAAAATGATAGACCATGTACTTCGATAGATGGAAGTATATCAATAGAATGATTCAGTATATAGACTATTCTTCGTGGTATGTCAAGAATCATCGATCCTACAAATACGTCATTGATGGTCAAAAGAAATTGTATCTTAAATTTGTAAGGTACTAGATGTAATGTAATATGCAGAAACAAAAATATTCATCAAAATACTAATGTAACAACAAAATATTGAGAATAACAACACCAACAATAATACCTTTATTAAAATAAAGAAATGTTCACTTGCCTCTTCGATGGGGCAACCTCCAGCAAAGCAGCAGTCTATTATAATAATTCTCAAGAAAACGATTTATCATGCCTCCTACTCTTATTTTTACTTATTCTATCTTCTAAATAAAAATCTAGAGGAAGATCTTTCTAGAAGCAGAAGATTCTATTAGGTCTTCTGACATTGACTTGTTCACATTTATTAATTAGGCCTTATTAACTAATGTTGGCCTTTATTACATGAAAAATATATTATTCTACCTATGTGAGGGGTTAGGGAGGTTAGGTCCCTAACATGCCCTCTCCATTCAAGAACGACCTTTTGCTCAAGGCTTGAGCTGAGGAAATTGTTGCAAAATGGTGATCATTTCTCAAGTGTCATCTTTTAGAGTCATATATTTCAACTGAAATAACACTTCCTTGATGGTGCGCTGACATAGATGACGCTCTCATTGATCCAAGACAAATTGTGGATGCAACCAAATGGAAACTTCTTCATCCAACTCAGGGATACTGGTTTGAGTTTGTCACTTAGCTCCAATCACTTCCTTTAAGCATGAGACATGAAAAATAGGATGGAGCTTAGGCCACAGACGCCACTCACTTGAGAATTGTATAAGGACCATAAAATTTGCGAGAAACTTTCTAATAGAGTTCATATTTGAGTGAGTTCTTCTTACAAGGTTGTAGACGAAGAAACACCTGGTCCCCTTCAACAAATTAATGTCAAGAATGACCTTGATCTTCTTGTTTCTTCATGTAATTCTGAGCCATGACCAAATTTTCTTTGAGAGTACAAAGAATGGTCTCTCGAACTATAATATTTTTTTCAAATTCCTGAACCTTCAAGACACCTGGCATATATGAGAGAACCGACAATGGATTTTGTCCATAGACTGCTTCAAAAGGAGTCATGTGAGTAGTTTTATGATAAGATGTGTTGTATGACCATTCAGCTAGGGGTAACCATTGAGCCCACTGGTTTTTTTTGTCCAATGCAAAACACCACAAATATGTTTCCAAACACTTGTTGACAAATTCAATTTGTCCATCAGTCTAGGATGATAGGTGATGCTAAGATGAAATTGAGTTCATTGTAGCCTAAATAATTATTTCCAAAAATTGTTGGTGAAAGTTGGATCTCTGTCAAAGACAATAGAATGAGGTGTTGAGGAAAAGATATGAAATGATCTTACTCAAGAATTTTCAAATCTTACTTGGATAAAGAAATATAGACGGGAATGTCACCCTATGTTTATAGCCATCAAAAATTGTTTCTTAATCCACAAGTATTGGTTACAAGGGCTTATGATGATTTTCTTATAAATAAAAGATTTCTAAAAAGTTCAATATTTCTGTAATTTTCTAAATATAACAGATGTAGAAATAAATGTAGAGACATAAGTAAAAATTCCAAGTCAATAATCAACACAGATGAGACATAAAGAAATCGTTTATTTCATTCCAAATTATCTAAGAATTGTTCCCTTTACAAAATTCCCTGAGGAAGTTTGGACCAAATTCAAACTTAGATGTCCCCGATGAAAACCATACAAAAGGACTTCTGACAAGAAGTAAAAAATTGAACTTTAAAATATGGATCATCTTGCCACAGATTGCTTCCCACTTGACTCTACACAATATCCTTTATCAGCCATGAAATTTAATTCACAAATAGACAAGTCTCAGCAGACTATCAAAGATAGATCAACACCTCTGAAAAACAAGTGTTTGAATGATGTAACGCAGCCTTGAATCTTTCTGTCTACAATAGGACCCTACTATCATAAAAGAGAATTAGGCTTTCAATGAATTAAAGAATGAATGAAAACTGAATTATCTCAATCAAACGCAATAACAGACCTTAGTATGCTTTCTCCTTATATTCTCCTCTTTTTCCTCCTTCTCTTTTTGCCTTTAAGCAATCAGAATTAGTTGAAGTAGTTAAACTACCTCTTTAGTTAAGTTAACTAAAACTCAACCAACTTTTTAGTTTAGGGGGGAAATTAATAAAATAATAATAAGGGTCTTTAATAAATAATAACTAGTAGGTGAGACCCCTTATGACTCCCTTTAGTTTCCTTAACAAGCATAAACACAACTATTTAATCAATCGAACACATCCTTCCCTGTGGCTCCCATCATCACTCTCATAATTTGAAAATTAATATCAATGATATTTGAAACCATATCCAAAAATATAATATCCAACATATCCAAAAAATTGTGTGTTGTCCAAAAACTTCAGAAGTCAACTGTTCTCAACAATCAATAAATAAAAACACTCAAAAACCATATTTGCCACTTTGGGAGGCCATTTTCCCCTTATTGTTACTGTCTCCCTTTTATTTCTTTGAATTTTCCTTAAGCTGTGTGGAGCCTTTAGGTCTGATCTCACCGATAACATGAGAGCAATCATCTCTCAAATGCATGCAGGATGAAATGGATTTGGTAGAGTCATTTGAGGGAGAGAAGGGGGCAGCAACAACTTTTCCTTTATCAGAATCATGGTGGGATTTAGTTTTGAACCATTTTCTTGCATGGGAAGACTGTATTGACGAATGTGCAAGGGCAACTTGGACAATTTAGTTAACCGGTGAAGGAGCAGGTAGAGACAAATTGGGCCAGCCACGATGTTCGGAGACTGTCGGGTGAACAGTCTCTTGCCATCCATCATTTTCATGGACTTCATGTTGTAATGAGACATGAGGGGGAATTGGGATACCAAGGAAATGTGGGTCTTGGAAAGGAGGCCTTTCTAGCCTAGGTTAGACCACTCCTTGTCCAATCCAATTAAAAAATCCAACTTGGAATAGTTGGTTCAACTCTTGTGAGTCTACATCAAAATGTATAGAAAACCTTGGCCTTCTAAGGCCCCTGTTCCAATTTCCTCTTCCCATGTTACCCCGGCCATGGCTACCTCTGCTGAGAAGCTCATTCATGTATGCATTAATTATTAGCAACTAGTTTCTTCAACAAAACATACATGACATCTCTTTAAATCTGAAACAAAGTTTGTCTTAGCAACACATTAGACCCATGCAATCTCATCCATAAAATCGTTTAATACTTGTTAATGAGAAGGGGGTGAATAAGGGTTCTGGGATATATGAGGGATTGTATTGAGCAAAAAATGGTAAAATGAAGGGAGGTAGATCGTGATTATTGCTCAACAAATCATCAAACAATCAACTGTATTGTAATAACAAAACATATCAACTGTAATTCATCTCTGTGCCATCCTTCAACTGCTATAATACAGAGTTTTCTTTTAACTATAATTTAATTTTAAGAACAGGGAGTGAATAATGAATTTGGGAAGGTGAGGGGACTTGTAATGTGCGGAAAAGTGTGAGAGTGGCAGGGAAATAAAGAATATTGTTCATAAAACAAATAAGGTAGTCAATAAACATAACTCTGTACTCAATACAAAAATTACCAACACCAATTCAATAATTACTGTGTATCAAAATTGATCACTGTTCAACATTCAAATTCTTCAAAACTTCTCAATTAGAACATTCTGCAATCATACCCATAATCGAAACAACTTTCAAAAGTCTTGTTAATAAAATGCTTGGTCTTTAATCTCTTTCATTTCCTTTTAAGAGTCGAAAGAAAACATACAACAACATTTCTCCACCTCTATCCATAATACATCGCTATAAAAATATCATACATTGTCCATAAATTCACAATCGGCCAATTAAAACATATGCACAGGTCCCTTTCCAAATTGAACAGACTTCTAAAACATGTCTGATTTCATACATTCTTCAACATATCAACCAATAAGTTCTTTTAACGGAACCACGGTCAACATAAACCCGAGCTTCATTACTGTCAATGCAACTATTCATAATATATGTGACGATTCCATAATAGATTCACAGTGAACATAACGAAATACACACAGTTACCAATTCCATAAATTGTTATAACCCTGATCGGGCCTAGTGAAACACATAGGAGTCTCCAATTTGCAGTCGACACCTTGTTGTAGAACATAGTGATTCAAAGTATAATGAAAAAGAGGCAGCCCTTTGATTGCATATTATTAATCATTCCCAATCCCAACTTTTCAACCAATTTCATCATAGGAAGACGAGATAGGGACTCGACAAAACATTCCATAACCTCTCCACTTGACAACCAATTTTTGACAACCGAAAAGATGCCTGACAGGAGTAAGAACAGTTGGGGATTTTTAAAATCAGGCTCTGTCACAACAAATACAAAGACATAATCAAGAGTGCATTCAGTCATCAATAGCACAAAGAACTGGAGGTCCTCAAAAACATATTGACCATAGGCAAATACCCTTCGATACAAGCATAGTAGAAAACCACAGGGTTCCTTATAACTCCTGGTCTGGGCAATGGCACAACAGTTAACCACAGAGGAAACAACGATGGGTAGGGTAGAACACCGATGCACTTAATGTGTTTTGCGTTTGTAGAGAAGAAGAGAATGTCCATTGGATAGTGACAGTTACCCATAAAACATAGAGGTATAACCTATGTCTATTTATTAAGATACGAATCATTTGATAACATTGTCAGTGAGGATGCATAACCCGAGGCATAACTTATATCACCCAAAAACCATATAGCATATATATTGACATAATGGCCACCCTAAGACCGACTTCTGAGATACTTTTATGCCTAGACCATGTGAATAATCCCACAACCATGACCGTGGAAAAATATACAACAACCAAATGGTAGTCTGAATACGACTAGACATGGTTACCCTCATAATTGTGAGGAAGAAACCAACAAGAATACACAGAGCGAAACCCTCCACCATTAAAACACAGAGCGATAATACCCATATTCATTAAAAAATACATAGAGACCCATCACGATTTTAACCAACAGAGCAACCAACGAATGCACAACTCAACCAAAAACCAATTCTTTTACTTGCAAATCGAACAATTACATAGTCATTCCAGAGAGAAATCCCATGCATTTACACAGTTGCAATTCTCAGGAAAACACAAACCCAAGCATTACCGAGCCATTGTTTGTTCATACACATAGTGTAATTCATGGATGGGGTGGAAAAGAACCATACCTGTAACCGAGATCTTAAAAGGGTGAGTTGGTCAAGCATTTTCTTCCCAAGCCAGAATTGTGGAGCTTAACCACCAACAGATCAAAATGCAACAAGAACCATACTAGGGTGACGGCCTGATGGAGGGAGTATGGAGTGACGTGCATTTATTGTACGTCACTTCCATCTCCTCTTCTATTCAATTTTGAAGTACAAGACAACCAACACTCACCATATCATTTAAACCATGTAATCAATTTCTAAACCATTGAAATTTGCGACCACATTCCTTGCCAAATGTGCCACCTAAAACATTCACATTAACCCTTGCCAAGTTTTCATGCCATACCATATGCCTTGCAATATCATATGCGCCCCAAAATAACTCAAATGAAAAATCACATAGCCACTAACCAACCATATAATAGTTAGGACTAACACTAACATGTTTTATATTTCCATTTGCACATAACATTTAACATAGCTTAAACATAGGTCCTTTATTTTAGGATTGTTCCCATAAGTTTCTTCTCTTTCTTTTGGTTATGTCATTACTAGCATATTTCTCATGTATGTGTAGCCAGGTAATAAATCACGGTGACAGGATTAAACATAGAAACTGTAAATATATGCCAATAATAACATAAAAATAAAGCTTTAAATAGAAGAACATCCCATAAAATGCATCATCCACTTGTTACTATATCCAAATTGAAACCATGACTGCACTTTCAACCATATAGGACCCTGTAAGCAACATTAAAACAACAACAAAAAATGTGTGATATGACTATCTCCGAGCCTCCAGTCTACAAGGGGGTCCCACCTACTAGTATTATATTATTAACATAGTTTAAATAATATGGATTTAGCAATACTTTGCAGGTGAAATTCCTCGTTGCGATTAGGCATGCCATGAAGTTTGAAGATATTATCCATGAAAATTTGAGCCACTGTGGATGTGGTGAATGGGTGTTGAAGAACAAAAAAATGAGCATATTTGGAAAGACTATCTACTACCACCATGATTACTGACTTATTTCCTGATTTAGGTAAGCCAACAATGAAATCCATAGAAATATCCCTCCAAATAATAGGGGGAATCAGAAGCGGTTGAAGTGTGTCTAGAGATTTGAATGTTTCTCCCTTGTTGTTTGACATACATCACTTAGCCACAAAGGTGCAGACGTCATGTTTCATATCCAAATAGGTTGGTCACCCACTTTTGTTGCTCCGAGAATGAAATTCATTGTTCCATAAAATACTTGAGGCTCTAATGATCAGTTTTAATTTGGAAGTTTTTCCTCAATAGATAAGGATTCCAGAGATCCATGGCATACAGAATAGGAAACATTTATTTTTCATAGATTGACTGGGCCAAATGTCTCTCCAAAAGTTTTTTTCTAGTGAAGGCCAAAAGCATGCCATCTTGCATGAGGACAATCCCAATTCCTTTCTTTGAAGCACCACATTCCAAGACAAAAGTATTTTTGAAGTAGGAAAGTGTTAGGACATGATTCTTGCACAGAGCCTCTTTCAAGGTGTGGAAGGATTGATTAGTTTTTAGATTCCAAGTGAAAGCATTCTTTTAAAGGAGAGCAGTGAGAGGTGCAAAAATTTTGCCATAATTCTGAACAAACTTGTAATAATAGCCCACTAAACCAAAAAAACCATGCAATCTCTTAAGAGTTTTAGGGAAAGGCCAATCCTGCATAGATTCAATTTTCTTAGGATCCACCCATACACCATCCTTGCCAAAAATATGACCCAAGTACTCCATTATCGAGGCTCCAAAGGAACATTTAGATTGTTTGAGGAAAAGTTGGTGTTGAGAGAGTAGATGGAGAACTTGATCAACATGGGTGAGATGGGTTGTCCAATTTTTACTATAGACGAGAATATCATCAAAGAAAACTAAGACAAAATGACAGATAAAATGAGGGAAAACATGATTCATGAGACTTTTGAAAGTGGAGGGAGCATTACACAGGCCAAAGGGCATTGCAAAGAACTCATAATGACCCTCATGAGTTCTAAATGCAGTATTGGGAATGTATTCCTCTTTCATATCGATCGAATGGTAGATAGAACGAAGATCAAGTTTATTAAAGTAGTGAGCACTACTCAATTCAACCATTAGATCATCAATGATAGGAATGGGAAATTTATCTTTGATGGTGAGTTTGTTGAGGGTGTGAAAGTATGGATACATGTGCCAAGTTCCTTCTCTCTTGAATACCAATAACACACGAGATGAATAGGGGATAGAACTAGGATAGATACCACATGCATCGAGTGATTCTTGAACAATTTTCTCAATTTCATTCTTGTGAGCAAAGGGATGGTGATAAGGGAAAACATCAGGAGGAATACTGCCTAGGACTAGAGGAATGGAATGATCATGAACACCATGGGAAGAGGGAAAGCCATGGGGAGTGGAAAAAATAGCTTCGTGTTTGGAGAGGATAGATTGGAGGTTGGGATGCACAGAGGGTCTCTCAACTACTTGAATAGATTGGAGTTGGGAAATAATGCCAAAATGACCTTTTTTGAGGAGATTTTCCATTCGATGGGAACTGATGATATCAAGGGAGCCTACTATGATGCCTTGGAACTTATATTGTTGTCCCTCCTATTATAATTGCATGGTTAATTCCTTAAAATCCATGAGGATGGGGTCGAGAGTGTGTATCCATTCTACACCAAGCACATTGTCACAACCTTCCATGTCAAGAACAAACATATGAGATTTCAGGTTGTACTGAGCAATTTGGAGATGCACATTTTCACAAAACCCACCACATTTCTTGGAACCTCCATTGGCAATCATGATTTGAAAATTATTGACTACATGGATATAACAATTGATTTCCTAGGAAATGCAACGATGAATAAAATTATGGGTGTTGCCACTATCAACAAGGATGATGACCTTCCTATGCTTAATGTAGCCAATGAGCTTGAGGGATTGGGGAGTAGAGAATCTAATGAGAGCATGCAACGAAATCAACGGTTCAACTTATGGGGGATCAGAGGGTGGAGAAGAAGCATCAGGTGGGTTAGTTCTTTCACCGGGGAAGCTTCAACCTCCTCGTCAGTGGAATCCTCATAAATGGTCATAAAAATCTTGTGTTCCTTACACTTGTGCCACAGAAAATATTTTTTATCAAAATTATAGCAAAGGCCCTTGATTTGGCATTCAACCATTTATACCCTAGTTAATTTTTGGATATTGAGAGAATTAGCATGAGGGGTAGGATTGGTAGGTTGAGGGTGAGGAAGAAAAGAGGATTGTCAGTTCTAGGAAAAGACAACCTATTGTGATTTCTTGGTACATTGAGTAGCTTCCAACCACGTCTGGGGGAAAACCATGAGGGCTTGGGCTCAATTTCATCCTTTAGGCCATTGATAAAGCATTCCTTGAAGAAGGCATCATACATGCCCTCTATTCTGAAATCCAATTGCTCAATTGCAGTTATAAAGTCTTCCACTATACCAAACTGTTTCAACTTGGTCAAACCACCCAGGTAGTCTGTGTCAATGTTAAAGTGCTCATAAAATTCAGCCATAAATTGTGTCCAAGAAACATACCCTTGGCATGATTTCTACACCATTTCCACCATTTCCGGCGTTCAGGATCCAGATAGAGGACATTGACAAAGTTTTTCCAAGTCATTAGTAATTCCATGCAGGGAGAATTAATGTTTCATTTGAGTGACCCAGCCAGTGGGATTCGAGCCATCAAATTGTTTCACCTCCAATGGTGGAAGACGCAGATCACGATGAAGGGAGTTGCACTGAAAAAGATTGGTAATTGGAGGAAGCAACACCTTCTGGTTTTAAAGTTTATTCAGATGAGGTACGGTGGTCAGGAATATTCAATTTTTTAAATATTTGGGCAATAAAGGATTCAAGTTGGCTATCGATATGGCTAGTGATGTCCTTCCTCATGTATTTCATGTCCTTCATGTATTCTTTCATTTCTTCCATTTTGGAGTCTAGACTAGAATTGAGAGGGGTTTCAAGGTCTTGGTTGCGGGTCTGTGCCATGGTGAAAGTGAAACACGGGAATGGGGTGGGTGGGTCTGCACGGAAAGGGATTATTGGTGAAGAGTGCCACTACAATCAGGGCAAAGAGAGGAATCCAATGGAATAGGTGGGAGATAAGAGTGTCGTAAAGGGTGGGTGGGTCCATGGAAAAACAAAGGCTTACAAGTGATAGATACCACTATGATCAGGGTGAAAATGGGAATACAATGGGATAGGTCCCAAAAAAGGTGATTGGGAGGGGGTCAGGTCCATGAAAAAAATGGCTTAAAAATGATAGGTACCACTGTGATCAAGGTGAAGAGAAGAATCCAATGGGATAGGTATCGAACAAGAGTGTCAGTGAGACTACTATACTCAGGTTTTTTTTTTTTTTTAACTTCTTCATAGTTATACTCTTGCATGAGGAATACTGCAGTGACAAATGACCCAAATTGTTAACAGGAAAAATTATGTGGGAATTTTTCAATCAGAATGTAGGAGGTAAGGTTTCACAACAACCAATCTCGTCTATTCCTTTTCTATTGTGTTTCTTTCCCAGAGGTTAGGGTTTACAGGGTTCCTACAGACAAGGGTTTTCCATGTGCTACAGCTCTCTAATATACGTGTAGGGTCGAACAATAGTACTCAACCCAATATCTTATGGCACCAACTAAGGAGGCTCGATCGTACCCTTATATGTACTACTCAATTACCTACTCGATTACCCAAGTACTAGAGAGTATCTTCCCAAGTGTTGTTCTTTGTGTCACTATAGTAGTCAAGCAGTCGATCAACTAATCTAGGGTTGGTTTCAGGAAACATAGGGGGCTCCTATTATGCCTATCAGTACATGGGAGTGATGGTCGTGTAAAGATTTTGTCTGATTCGGTACTACTTGAAGGGTACCAACAAGGGTTATATAGGTTTTCAACAAGGTGAAACGTTTGCTTCTAGAAAACCCCATGAAACGTTTTGTATTTCCTATGTGTAGTCTTACCCACCATAGTTTTACCTACTTATCAACAGATTTATGTGCTTTAAATATGCCAGCAGTACAGTCTCTACCTTGGAAAAGAATTCCCACAGTTTATGCAGAGGAAAGTGATCTGATACCACTTGTGAGGTACCAAATATAATGTAATATGCATAAACATAAATATTCAACAAAATACCAATGGAACAACAAAATATTGAGAATAGCAGCACAAAGTATATTATTATACCTACATGAGGGGTTAGGGAAGTTAGGTCCCTAACAAAATGGATCAAGTGGTAGATCGAAGTAGATGGTTGAGAAACAACATAGTCTATGAGATTTCAATGTGGGTAGAAATGTTGATGAAGACTAACCAAACATAGATCAAAGTTCAAATATATTTTTAGGTGATTTCACTATTGTTATTTCTGATGTAAGCATTAAGGGAGGGTGTGAGAGTGGTTTGATAATTTTAAGTGAGTTGGTTTTGGGATATATTAGCTAATCTTAGAAATCTATATCCACTATTCGCGATCTAGAACATTCCCCTATTCCTATAAATATGTAATTTGTTTGAAACAATAATATTAAGTGTGTGAAGTATTTTGTTTGAGAAAATGTCTTCTCTCCGGTGTGTGTGTGTTTGTGTGTGTGTGTGTGTGTGTGTGTGTGTGTGTGTGTGTGTGTGTGTGTGTAAACTATTTTTTTACATATTCATATCTATAAAAGTTTTGAATTTCTAATTTTATTAAGTGAGATTATAACCAACCAGATTCATTTTAAACAATTAAAAATTTTAAATCTTATAAAAATTGATCTTTTTGAACCATTCATAAGTTCAAAGTTAATAAAGAAAATTCTCAACATTAGAATTTTTTTTACTTTCCCAAGACAATTATCACTAGAAAGAGAGGCTCCTATAATTGATGAAATTACAATTTTTCATTATTTAAATTTCATTTTCAATGCATAAATGAATGGGGGCCCTGAAAAATATCTAATCCGTCCTAACTATGTAATATCAATAACTAATATCTACAATTCCATAACTCCAAATTTTTTACCTGTTTCTAAACAAAACTATCAGAAAACTCAGCAGAAAAATGTTCAAAATTTCCAACATTTAAACTACTGCGTTAATATATATTTATCTATATAATAGATACATAGCTAGTATGATATCGACACAGACATAAAGTCGAAGATTCTTGTCCATGATGATGATAAGTCAAGAGCAATGCTGGAATTTCACTCAAACGATGAGCACTATTTTTCCATTGCCTCCATACTAAAGATGAATAGTACTTTTCTCACTCATAATGCTTCTTTGATGCACACAAAGGAAGTAAGCCGCATTACATTGCATGGAAATTTAACTAAATATGTATATTATGATGAGAACCCATTCATGAAAACTCTTCTTGTACTCTGTGCGTTCCAAGGAAGGATTTGAATGGCAGAAAATGGATCAATGATTCTTTTCCTGAAATCACAGAACAATAACACCATTAGAAAGCCATTCACTCACATCGTTGACTTTCATATATGGGTGGCACTTGAGTCTGCAAACTTTACATAGAAAGTATGCACACACCGCCATTAACACAACGTCTTTTTCACGACGATCAAAAGGCTACAGGAGCGAGGGTGGCATATGTCGTTGTTTTATTCAGTGAAAACAAAATCAGAGGAAGAGCAGTGACAATTGGATTGAGGGTGACAGTTTGCACGAAGTGAAAGGTGAAGGGTCGTGCAAAATCTGATTGTGGTTATGATTCATCAACCTTTCTTTTCATTGACGACCTTGTTGGCTGTAAAGGCCAACAAATTCTATTCCCTTCCCTGCATGATGCATCATGGCCATGGCCATTTACGTGTGTCTCTATTGAAAATGGGGATGCACACAAGATTGATACTCTCACTTCTCAAGCAACAACTATCAGTTTAGACGTGATTGGAAAAAACATCATGAACTTTTAAATCTCTACATAATAATCCAATTAGTTTCCATCAGAAAAAGCAGTTGGGGGCATCCCTGTACCACATTTTGTCCATAGCAGGGCCATTCATACATCATTTTTTTCCATGGCAGGGCCATTAAGACATCATGTTTTGTCCATAGAAGAAATATTTACTTACAAATTCGTCTTTGAAATAATCAATAATCAAGCACATTCATTTTTTTTACAATGTACTTACTTTGTGGTGTTCCATATAAACACGTTTACCACACACGAGTCACAATAAGAATCACCCCATGAAATTTCAAAGCAAGTGGATGGGAAGTAAACATTCCCCTTTTTTGTCTTTTGGTAATCCTTTGGTAATGCACTTGTTTGTTTGCTAAATCACACTTTCAGATTGCTTAAATCGTGTTTTTGAATGCATAAATTGATTCAATACCATTAGCTACAACGACTTATAGTTGTTTGCATCATGGTCCATGGATTTGAAAAACTCACAAAATGGAGTGTGTAGTCTTTTGATACTTCTGTAGTGTTGGGCACCGGGAGGTACATGACCCCATTATCTACAAATTTCATGTGACTCAGTTTGTGGCTCTGCTGAAAATGAATTCAATCATTGTGTATCTTCTCAGTGTAAGACACTCATTCCTATGGTGATCTTCTACGCAACAAAGGGTACAGAAATTCTTCTACACCACCTTAACCTTTTCCATATCTTAGACTTGCATGGTGAGGTTCACAAGATGAGACTCTACCTACACCAACCCTGTCGATGTCTTGCCATCTTCTAGAATAGACTCTAAGCACATTGCAATTTCATAGCTTCCAACAGAGTTATTACTTTCTGTTGGGTGAGAATGACTCGAATTTGTGGTAGGACTTCGGAAATAAACCATTCTTTATGCTAAACATATTCAATATGAAATGTTCATTTGTCCAACAAGATCTTGAAAAGTTGGACATAATCCCACAAGGTTTCTCGAACTTGCTTCTTAATCTCTTTTATCTTAGTTATCATTGTGATTCTGACTTCGGTTTATGGAATTCTCTCAAAAGTTGTCTCTTTATCTCTGTAAGGGACCTTGCTTGTCCCACGAGAATAGTAACTTTGTACTTCATGTACCATATGTCAGAGCTATGTCTTTAAATGTGGTTTCTAGTTGTGTGATCTTAGATGCCTCGTCTATGATTCTTTTCACATACCATATAGCTTCACACATGAACCAATGTTGTTCTACATCATCTCTTCCCATCTCATGAAATGCGGGAAGCCCAAGGGTTGAATCCTGGTTGTCCATACTCAATCTAGAATTAGGTCTTCTTGACTAACTACTACTTATTTCTATTGGCACTAGCGACATTTCTTGCAAAGTTTCACTAACTTTGGCTTCTACTCCACTTGTATCTTCTCCTTCTCTTACTTATGAACTTTTTTCTTCTACTTCTCATGCCTTTGCACTTTCTTCTTCGGTTTTTTATTCTTGATCAAAAATGCACAAGGGGGATGGTTCAAAGAGGGGTTTTCTCCATACTCTCTCATATTCTTCGGTGATGGATCCAAAAGAGCTCCCTATGTCTAATTTTGCAAATCCTCCTTATAAATGCCAAGATATCTTCTTCTTCTTGGATGAATCCATCGTTGTTGTCTACTGCATCGATACTATTACTCTACACCCCATATTCTTCTGACATGACTATGTCTCTCACTAGCCAAGGGGATCTAATCTCACCATCTTCAACTCTGCTACCACTACCTCTAGTTCCTCTCTCAATACCTCATTCTTAACATCACATCTCTTTGATGGCCTCTCTTCTTCCACACTTCTCTCTAGCATATATCCTTCTCTCGCACACCCTTCCGGCATGATTTCTCTTCTCTTCATCTTAGATCTTGGTACTCGTCCGTCACCCCTTGCTTTCTTTTTCTTTTTTCTCTACATGACTATCCTCCTTAGCACGACTCTTTTTATGTATCTCTTGGCTATTCTTCTTATCTTCTCTTCTAGATCCATTATCTCTCACCTCATCTCATATGCTTCCCCATATTTCCATCCCCCCTTCCATGTGGGGGTTTTACATTTCCATCCTATCAGGATCCATGTGCATCAATCCCTTCTCCATGAATAGAATTTTGGTCCACAGTGGGATTTCTTTCAACAACCTTCTTTTAGGGGTAGTTAAAACTTTCTTTAGTGCTATTGAAAGATTCACTGCATTCAACTACAAACTCAACGATATACCCTTCTTTCACACTATCAAACCAAAAATCGATGGCTCGGGCCCACTTATTGTCCACTAATTTCAATCTATTGACTGCTTCTTGGTCTCAAACTAATGGTTATTTAGCTTGCCATACAAAGTTAATCTCTGTATGTCTCTTTATCCATTCATGCAATAAACAAGGAAACTCAACAAATAAAATTTCATGCAGATCTAAATATATGTACCTTTGTTTCCATCATTCAAAGTTGAATTGTAGGTTTCTAGTCTCTCATCGCATGAACTTGTCCTCCTTCTCAAAGATTCATTCTTCTATCTCCTTTTTGAAATTTTTACACGTTATGTCCTTCCTTCAACATACAACAAAAAACCATTAGGTCTTGGCAATGGAAGAAATTTTTGGCTCGAGGTTTTAGACCCAAGGTTCGAAAGGATTCACCAACAAATACCCCATTCGCATTAGTATATTCAATATTCATGGACTAAATAAGGTCTCACCCGAAACACACATGAGAATCACTCATACCAAATGGTTATGCAAAACATGTTGGAATATCACAAACAAGAGACACTTTACTACAAGTGATGCATTATATCATATTCATTCATAACATCCTTCTATTCATTCATGGTAGTAGTATACCACTCGCACGAAGTATAACATATCTAACAAGCATTCGTTCAGAACAAAACTCATGATAAAAGATCAATTGGGCCTTAGGAATTCATTCATTAATCACAAAAAAACATCCATATATATGGAGGGTTGTAGCCTATGTTGAAACTCATTAAACCATGGTCCTAAAAATTAGATCTCAATATACTTTCTCTCTCACACTCTACTTACAGCTCTACAAAAACAAACAATATCTTAACCAACAGTAACAATGAACCATAAGTAAACAAAAAACCCAACCCTTACATATTCACATGCATTCCTTATATCTCTATAGGAGCATGACAATCATAACAAAGTTGTCAGCTCACTAACAACCTTGACCTTGACAAATCGACTTGTTACAAAAATGGTTACAATCATTACAAAAGATCTTCAAGGATTTAATATGCATGAAAACCTTGCATGTCCTTGCATGTAGTACAAAACTAGTTGGTGCACACAGTAGAAAATTGGTTGGCATGGGTATTGAATCTTGGCACTATGCGATACAAATCTCATGGCATGCTCGTAGTGCAGACTTGTGTCATGCATGTCGTCTTGAAAAAATATTAGGGTGTCGAAAATGCTCAAAATGAATGGTAAAAATCCCAAAACTAGGGAATAAGTATGCATGGCTCCAACTAGCCACTTGGCACTCCAAGAACTCCACCTAACTACCTTGGAACACATCCCAAACTTGATTTGTCATTTTTCATAAGCTAAGGTAAAGGACTCTAGGTTACAGTAAAATATTATATTTTTGGATTTAGCCCACAACCCCCCCTTAACCCCTCCCCGCACCCCCCTTCCTCTCATTCCTCTCTCATGGAGTTATATCCCCCCATCATTTTAGACCCCCTTGTCTCATAGCTAGTGATGTATTTTTGTTAATAATTATAATGTTCATCATTTGCATTACTTTCCCTCAGCCATATTGTTCGAATCACATCCTAATTCACATATTTACATTACATTATATCTCTGGGGATCAAAACCATGGTGTTACACAAAAGAAGTGTAAGCATTGATGTAACTACAAGAATTGAAGCAGTTGATAAAGAAGACATTATGATGATTAAATGAGCTTGAGCAGGGTCTTTCAAATATGTTTCATTATCTAGCGTCTCTATACAGAATTCCTTTAAAAAGACTCATAATAATGACACCATGAGACTTGCAAGGAAATAAAACAATTTTGTTTTCTCATCAACCTTAAACATTGAATGACATCTAGGACCATCTTATCATGTATGTAAGGGGTCATTAATATATTGTAAATTGTAGGAGGTGAATTTTCATGAGGAACCCATGTGTCCATGATTACCTAAAACACAAAAGAAGTTAAATGGTACTTTGTAATCTTATCAGAATGACAAATATAAAATTTGACTAAAGGGTAGCAACAAAACAACACCCAGGAGTATAGAATAACCAACATGGATATTCATATACCTAGTATACACAACAATTCCATCATAAGTAGTCTATATCCACCCGTTTATAGCCTTACATGAAACACTTAAAAGAAGTTATTCATAAAAAAAATTACATATTTGAATCCCGAGAGTAATTTTTCCTTGGTTATAGTGATAAAGGCGACAATTGATTTCGAATTGCAGCACATAATAACATACAAAAAAGATATCCAGAAGATTCATAAGATTATTTTACACAAGGCTTCATTGCACTTAGTCTTTCTACAATAGACCACCCCCTAGCCAGGCTATGATGCCACAAGGGAAATGAAGCAATGTTGAATACTTAGGCTAGTCTCTTAATTCATAGACCAAGAACATTACTAAACCAATATTTCACTATTGAAATTTTGAATAAAGAACAACTCTTGGCACCCACCATGCCTACCCCACACAACACAAAGAAGTCTTCCTTCTCTGTTCAATAGACCCTCAGAAGCATCCTCCCTCTAGTAATATCCAGTGTATGCATAGAAAGGTCTAGGTTGATGTCCATTAAATTCCAATGGGATTTTCTTAGGTCATATATTTTATCAAAGATCTAATGGCTTTCTTTCATTGTTCTTCCATCACATACTATGGTAGGATTCTTTTCTCAGCAACAACTCTCATTTTCCCTTGTTTTCCTTCTTTCAAAAATTGGCTCTCTCTTCCTATTCGAATTTTTCTCTTTTTATGAGTGAAAGATGGATGACAAGATTCCTAAACCAACCTTTTTTTAGTTCCAAAAATGTGGGGGACAAGTTTCCCAAAATGTAGGAAGTGGTGGCTTAGGTCTAAGAGTTGGTTTCATAGATTTAGGGAAAAGTTACATCCACCTCTGTAGGGATTAGGCTCACCTCAACACCATACAATATTTACAATATTTAAGATTAGATCAATGGAAAAGTGGATAGGAAATATAGGTAAATGGGCATAAAGCATTCTCTCATGCTCCCTTACCTTTCCCCACTCATTGTATCATAGTCCCTTTAGACGCTCTTACCTCAATCAACCCCATATTTTATTAATTCTACCAAATAAAAATATTTACAAGTGTTCAAAATGTTCAAACCACCATGACATATTTACCTCATGGTGATAAATAAAACATAGTAATAAAAAGTATTCATACAAGAAAAAAAAACATACTTAAATAGAAAGTATTCAAGAGGATCAAACTTCAATATTACACTATGTGCACTTAATTTATTATTTCTTTGAGTTTTTAAAATGTGTACAATTAATTAAGAAATTAATTTGTAAAGCATTTATAACTTTTGACCAAATGAATAAAATTAGAAAATCAATTTTAATCTCTTTTTTTTTTCTCTTCTTCTTTCTTCTTAAGTTAATTCTAGATCGAATATGTTTTTGATCTCACTAGAGTAACCCATCCCACTTAGATTAAATCATGAAAATTGAGTTATGTTTCATACATTGTATAACATGAGATTGATCTAACTAATTGCATCAAATCCGATGTGAAATAATTGCATCTATGAAAGGATAACCCATCCATCACATATTCCATCCACTCCTAAAATATAAAGCAATAATTTTCCCACCATCAAAGAGTAAGATTCAATATTTCCCACCAATCCTTGAGATGACACTCAATTGAATGCAAATTTTATTGGTGGAGTTAATGTCCTTGGGAGAAGTATGGAGGGACAATCTCAAAAGCAATCCAATGAGCTTTTTTTATGTAGTGACAATCTCAAAAGCTATTCAAGGAGCTTTTTAAATGTTTGAGAAAAAAAAGTCCAATCATGTACGAGGAAGCATGTCCAATCAAAATAATATTCTTAAATCACTTCCATTTATCCCACCACCTTTTATTCAAAATCAAATAATATATATAGAAATCTTCTGGTCGGTTTCTAGATGTTCTTTCATGCACCACACGAGTTCAATTTTTTATATATGCTTCCTTGAGAAGATATAACATGAGGTTTAAAAAAGTTTGAATAAGATATTTGATCTTATTTAAAATATTTTTGGAAAATGTTTTAAGAATGGTTGCAAACTCGAGAGGAGGTTATTTGACTTTGAAGAGCTCTTAAGAAATGGCATAAAAGTTTAAAGATATAATTTTTTAGAAAAATGGTTGACAAAAAAGTTTTGAGTTTAATTTAGAGGTGACATTGAAGAATCTTAAGGAATGGCATAAAAGTTTAAACATATACTAAAATTGTTTAGAAAAATGGTTGATAAAAAATAAAATTGTTTAGAAAAATGGTTGATAAAAAAGTTTAGATATATATTGAAATTTATAGAAAAAAAAGGGTTTAATTTAAAGGTGGTAGATATTGGTTGGAGTTTGAAATTAAAGGGTTTTGTTCTTATATGGAGTTTGGAAAACATTATGTTGAAATGTTTTTGATATTTTTTTTTAGTGAAATATGTTTATTATTCAATTTTCACACACCTAAACTAATTATGTTTATTATTCAATTTTCACACAACTAAACTAATTGTGAATTGTTTATATTTTTACACAATTAACTTTCAATTATTTATATGTTTTGGTTAGTTTATTAATGTATATTTTTTTGGATTTATAACATACATAGAAATATGATTTAATCCTTAACTTTTCAATATATTATATTTTAATTATTTTTTTTAAATATAATTTATTTTAATTAATTATATTTTTAATTTATGATTATCATAATTAAAAAAGAATGTTTAATATTTGTTTTTAAAGTTGATATAGAAATATTTTGTTTTAAATATAATTTTTTTTAATTAATTATATTTTCAATTTATAACCATCATCATAGTTAAAAATAATATCTAATATTTGTTTTTAAAGTTCATATAAAAAGAAATCCATTTTACATGGGTTTAAAACCTTGTAATGGGTTAGTTTTAGTTTCATTTTAATAATTTAGTCTTGATTGAACATTTTCTTATTATATGCATAATTCAATGTTCATTTTGATTTAAGGAATGAAATTAGGATTAAGCATAATTTAATGTTACATTTGTTTCTTGTTCCTCGGATGCGGTGTTACACAACTCATCATGTACATGAGTTGCCACCCGACATTGAAGCCTATGGATACCTGACCCCCCGATCCTTGCGTCAACGACTTAGGTTGATGTGTTTGGAAGCGACAAGGTCATTTTGCATAGGGTTCATCGCATTCAAAGGGATTTGGGAGCAGAGGAATGTTGCGAGCCTACACGGAGGAGGTTGACAACCTTAATGCCTGGTACTATGATTTTAATCACCTCATAACGATCATGACACAAGCGAGGAGAGGGTTTTTTATCCATCGTAGGGCCTGGAAACGATGCCATTATGGCAGCGACCTCTACCTGGTGCATTACTGCCATGGAAGGAAATTGGGAGTTTGGATCTTTCATCTCCAAGAGTGGGTCTAGACTTCTTCTACCAGAAATCTTACCAAATCTATAAACATCATGCCGCGGAAGAGAGGACGTCCAAAGTGAGGAAGAGGAACTGGCATTCTAGTGGGTCGACCTATCTCCATGGTTGAGGGCATGGGTAAGAAGAACCCTCATGGGAAGCGGGCCAGGTATCCCATTGGAAATTCAAGCAAGGAATAATAGCATGAAATTCGACACACCCTGAGAGGTTGGAGTTGCAAAATATAATGGTTTGATAGTCATGGACGCTCTCTCGACTATGCCCCAAAATCGTTTTCGAGAAGTCATGGAGTTCACTCTACGGGAAACTCAATGAAGCACTCTTTGGCAATGTCATGTGAAGGTACGAGGAATGCCAACAACATGGAGGATTCCTATCACATACTCAATGCCATATCCATTGTTCAACAGTTGATCTTCGAGCTTCGCAACGAGGTATTTGATGTTAAATTCTGCATTGAGATTTTGGAGAAATGTCTGGCCTCAACGACGCCCTTCGATTTCACTCAATATTTTGGAGAAACGTGCTTACCCAACTTCCATATGATCAAAAATGGCGCCAGGCCTGAAGGTTATTAGGTTCTTCTTGGGATTTGGTCATTCAATTTTGTATATGGGTCCTTTGTGTATAATTGTTATCAATCTACAGGTCAATGGTGTAGTCTTTTTGTGTATGTCGAATGTCAATAGCTATGTCAAATAGTCTATATGTCATCAACGTCACTCGACAATGTCTATTTTTTTGGTCTTATAGGAAGTACAGTTTTGGACAATCCATTGGAGTGGAGTCGATTTCCAGCAATGACGACTTATGCTCCTGTGAACAATAATTTCTCTGTAAAAAGTTTTTATAGCAAGTAATTTATACAAAACTTAGTTACAAAAAAATATTTGTTTCTTATTATTTTTTTTAATAATTTTATCAAATATTTTTTTATTAATTAAGTAGATGTTAAATTTTTTATTAACAAGTTTAGATCTCAATGAAAGAAAAATGTTCTATTTACATTTAGAGTCCAATATGATAAAATATATTTTCCCATAGATGTTTACATTATCATATTTCCACTTTAAAAACATATATACAATACTTATACCAAATAATAATAATACTAATATATATTAACTAGAAATACAAATATAAATATAAAAATCTTTGTATTTATGAAAAAGAAAAATTTAATATATATATTTATACAAAATTCTTGAACATACACACCAAAAAAAATTACTATATAATATTTATATAAAAATTAATATTACAATGTAAATAATAAATATATATATAATCTAAACTATGTTTTATATCTGTAAAAGTTATATATATATATATATATAATCAAAACTGTTTTTTATATCCCTAAAAGTTTTGAATTTCAAATTTTATAAACGATACTCTAAACAACATAGATTCATTTTAAACGATTTAAAATTTTAAATCTTATAAAATTTGATCTTTTTGAACAGTTAATAAATCCGAAGATAATAAATATATATTTATCTATATAATTGATAAATACCTCGCATGACAGCGACGTAGACATAAAATAGAATATACCTGTTAGCATGACTTCCATGACGATGATAAGTGAAGAGCCCGTGCCACTTCTGAAAAGCAATTCGGACATTTAGTACCAGATATGAGCTGGAATTTCACTCAGACGATGAGCACTATCTTTTCATTCCCTCCATGAAAAGTGTGTCAATAAAGATGAACAATACTTTTCTCATTCATAATGCTTCTTTTCATACTTCCTGTAGTTTGCGCATTCTAAGGAAGGATTTGAATGGCAGAAAATGGATCAATGATTCTTTTACTGAAATCACATAACAACAATACCATTAGAAAGCCATTTACTCACATCGTTGACTTTCATATATGGGTGATACTTGATTCTGTAAATTTTACATAGAAAGTATGCACACACTGCCATTAACACAGTGTCTTTTTCATCTTCAACCTTCTTAGTGTTACAAAGGTGACACATCATTTCATCCCAATTTCACTATGGAGTTGGTGAGAATTTGTTTTTATCTTAGCAATGTTTATTTATTTCTTTACACTTGGAAAAACAGATAGATAATTTTGATCTTCTAGATTAGAGTTGATTACATCCTTATAATACCTTAATTTTCTTTTTTCCTCTAATAGTATTTTTATTTTGCAGAATGGTGTCTTTATGCCATCCTCCCTTGAGTCGATGGTGGTTACTACTCAATTTTGAAGCAATTTTAGGAAGCCTCTTGTCTCCTATGTTGTTTAAAGTGTTCTTATACATTAGGTATCTAGTCATAGTCATGCTCTCAATGGGGGAGATAATTGTTTATAAGAAGAAGATGGGATATGGCATATTTCCTTTAATTTTGAGATTATATATATATATATATATATATATATATATATATATATATCAATTTTTTTAATTTTTTTATTATTTTATGGCATTGTCTAAGTGTTCTACGAAATGGGTTTTTTTGTCGTTTCGCTATATAAATCTGCACAAAATCACAATTTTTTGTTGTTTAAAATCCATTTCTCAATATAGAAATGGATTCAGCTTGTTGAAAAATCTCTAAAACATCAATCATACAAAAATAATCATTCAAATCTAACAATGTTTTGTAGGATTTACTAAAAAATCACCAAAAAAACATTTATTTGATAAAAAATTTAAACTACAACTTACTGTATATTTATAAATATATTAAAATTCATATTTTTTAAATTTTTATGATAATTTTATATAAAAAAATAAATTTATAAAAAAAAATTTAAAAGCCATGATAGCACATGAGAAACACTCCCACTTTACCCAATGTGGATCGTTTCCTCAGTCTTGATCTATTTATTTTCCTCCATTTTACATTACACGGCGCTTAGAATGCCCACATATGGTTTTGCACAACCACAAAGAATGACTTAATCAATCTTCATTAAATCATGGTTGGATTTTCATCCTTTCTTTCTTTTTTATTTGGAAAATTTCCCAACTCAAAACATAATTGTTTTGAATGTTTGTTAAGTCACCTCTTTAAGATAGTTGGAAGTGTATTTGGATGAGAAAAGAATATAGGAGGGATTAACTTTTTCGTTAGTATTTTACAATAGAAAAGAGGGATTTTAAATTTGTATTATGAAATCATATATATATATATATATATATATATATATATATATATATTACCCGTAAATGTTCCTTCTAGTGTTATATGATAATAATTTTATAAGTAAATTTTTATTATTCAAAATATATTATTTTCATACGTCATATGTGTAAAGGATAATTTTTTTTAAATAATAAATATCAACTAGTATTAATATTAAGGGTGATGTGATTACTTTAACTTTTTTTTCAACTTATACCAAGGGTGAGATCGTGTTCACTCCAACCCTTTAAGTACACACATTTACATTGTAGGAAAATGATGTAATATGGGCAATTACTCCTTAGCTCCACCACTTTTACTCATTGTAAGAGACTAAGGGTCATTGAGGAATAAGGAATATGCATCCTTATTGCATGCCCATCGACTATACCTTGCGAGTGACCGAATTTACGACTTTCCCTCACAATGACGTATAACCTCTTTGGTGAGAACATGAATTTACCATCTCGTTACAAGGAGGGAATTGCTAGTATGCAAGACGAGGGACACAATTTACTCTCCTTATATATATATATATATATATATATATATATATATATATATATATATTAATTTACAATAAGTATCATTATCTCCACACAAATCTAGAGAACAAAACATATAGACACATATAATCACATATAGACACTAGCCTCATAATTGCAATAGTATTAATGAGAACAAAACATAAAATTAATACTTGAATGTAAATCTCTCAATAATCGATATTTTGAAGAAAACTAGCTAAGCTCGGGTTAAAGATAATAAGTAGTTATATTTGTTTCATACAAAAGTCTGTTGATGATTAATAAAAACTCTATCAATATCAATGGAAATTTTCTAACATGTATGATCATGATTAAGTTTAGACATGAACCTACACAAAATGGACCTTGTCAACGGAACAAAACCTAAAATTGTGATAAGAATTGTGATGATGTTCATTTAGTTTTCTTCATTATCAAATCCTCACTTCTCTTTTATCCAGATTGATATTCACCTTTTCCCAATTCTACACATATTTATTTATCAAACTCTTTCACTTTCTTCTTGAGGTTTCTAGAAACACTAGCATCTACATGATGATACTTTATTGTGTCAAATATTGTGAGAATGCCCCCAAGGCTCTCTTTTCTTGTGCTTCATCCCAAGTCCAAGATCCGAGACATATCCTTTGCAACCTTCAATACTTGGACAAACATGTTTGATACATACGTGGGATTCTTAAGTAAGCTATGGAGAAGATAATATAATTGTTTTTATCATCATATCTATGCATAATGAATTATGCTCTAATATCCACTCTAGTAGATAGTTCTGCATGGTTTGAGAAATAAAGTGAACAATCAATATCCTTTATAAGAATATTATATTTGGTGGTCCTAATCACAAGTTTCCTTTAACCCTTGTTTGACAATCATGTTAAATTTGAATATTCCTAAAGGGACAAAAAACAAGCAGACTCTCTTCTAGGCTCTTATATTTCTTTGAAAAAATTCTCACTCTTTGAAAATGCCTCAAAGTCTCCTACAATGTTCTTCCTTATGGGATCCACAATTAACATACAAAATGTGTTAATTAGAAGTTTAAAGTGCACTAGTTCCCACAATTGAGCATGTTTTTTGGTATGTTTGAGATATAAATCCAAGGGGATATCATCAACCACCATATGGATAGATAGAATAAAACCTATATTTTATGGATATCCACAAAAATAGGCACTGTGTTCAAGGCTTTATGTTTTGTTTTAAAACTTTAAAATTACTCAAAACAAGTGCATGTGTTTTGATGCAAATTTATTTATGTATATTCCACCTAAAGGGTAAATTTAAAATTACAAAGTATGATTATAATTATTTTTTATTGAAATTGCAATTTATTTATTTAGTGTTTGGTTAATTTTTAATATTGGAAAAAATTAGAAGGGTGATATTTTATTAGATTTTTTTTATGAAGTGTATACTTAGTATACTATTGTCAATTGAAGCACAAATACTTTTTGCAATTTTTCATCATGAAAGGATTAAGTGGATATATACTTTTCAAATTGAAATTAAGCTTATCCCTTCAAATTTCATCACTAACTCCTAACCCATAAAATATTAGTAATTGAAATAATAAAGAAATTGGTAAAATGCACATCTAGAATCTTTACTCGAGCTAAACCCAATCTAGCTTAGTTCAAACTCAAGTGATGTGACTTGAATTATTTATCATATAATGTGATATTAAATTAAATCTCAACTAATTACATTTATCAAGAGATATCGCATTATTCTCATGACATGATAGATCTAAGCATTGAGGGGCTTTCATAGTCCAACATATGAGATATATTTTTGGGGATTATCTATGTAGAATAAGACATTAATCCATAACCCACATCCCATGTGCATTAATCATAACTAACCATTTTCTCATCATTTTGAATAGTCCACTTATTATGCATTACATGGATGAAGAAGTGGGATTGATACTAATTAAATGAATCACATTAGTCATTCAATCTTCACCACTGAGGCATGCACCTAGTAATCAGGACTTCCTAGGAAGGTCATCCATCCTAAGATTCCTCTGGTTGAAGCGTGCATCACCATGAAGTATTTCCCCAAAGTGAAGCCCACTTAGCTTGCTATCTTATTTTCCAAATCATAGCAATTATTATGGCTTATGAACTATTCAATTAAAGATCCCTTGAATTTTTTTATTTAAACATTGAGGGACTTTAACAGTGCAACATACGAGATATCATTTTTTGGATTACTTGCATAGAGTAAGGCATTAATCCATCACACATATCCTATGAGCATTAGTCACAACAAACCAATTTGTCATTATGTTTAATAGTCCACTTAGCACCCATTACATTGGGTGATGCTCACAGAGGTGAAAAAGTGGGATCGAAACTAGCAAATTGAATTGCACAACATTAGTCGTCACCTCTAGGGGTTGCACCCTATAACCGAACCTTCCTAAGAATGTCACCCATCCTAGGACTCATGTGGCTCAATTGTGTTTAACCATAGAGTTTTTTCCCATGAATTCCACTTAGCATCATACCCAATTTGTAAAACCTTAGCAAGTATTGTGTCTAATGAGCAATTCAATTAGAGCTCCCTTGACTCTTCTATTTAAGCATCAAGAGATTTCATAGTCCAACATAAGTGATATCATTTTTGAGATTATTTGCATAGAGGATGTCAATAATTTGTGGCCCATGTCCCATAAACATTAATAACATGTGATCAATTTTTACATATTTTAAATAGTTCACTTAACACTAATTGCATTATATAAAACTCTCAAAAATGAAGAAAAATGAAGAAATAGAATTGAAACCAGAAAAATAATCACATAACATTAACCTTCAACTTCAAAACATACACTATTTAACCAATACTTAAAAAAAAAAATTATCCATCTCAATTGTATTTTGAAACATCATCACATCTTTTTTTTTTCCAAAAAAAATTTCTCGAATTTATATAGCGTATAAATTCATTTACAAAGGAGGACTGCAGTCAGCTTTTGATCATAATGCACTAGCATTGAGGACCCATACATTCAATAATCAGCAATGATGAAAAATAGGCTGGTCGTGCTTGTGATTGAGTGATTAGGTAACGAGAGACGAAGACTTCCCAACGTCAACCATTAGTTCAAAATCCTAGGGTAGATTTCAGTGCTGCGGAAAAGGGGGCTGGCAGCATCATTCAAAGATATTTAAAAAGGAAATGGGGCTCTCGATCCCTCTATCACAGTGATAGATCGAGAGCCTCCCTACCACTTCGGTTAGGGCCCTCTTAGAGAGGGCATCAACTGCCCTATTGTGTGAGCGTGGAACGTGAAGAAAGTTGATATTAGAGAAGCGCTGAGAAAGATCTCTCGTTTTTTGCATCCAACCTTCTAAATGGATGAAGTTGAGCTTGCACTTATTAGAAATCCAGTCATTAATAACTCTCGAGTCTCCCTGGATGTGTAAGTCGTCGATAGACCATAGAGCAGCGAGAGTGAGCATGGCCCATAAACCCAATAGCTCTGCTTTTGTATTTGTACCGGCTCCATAGTTGATGAACCAGTTTGTGATTCTGGACTGGTGTGTTTTGAAGGTGCCTCCAGCGCCGCAACAGGAGCCATTTGACTGTGCAGCTCCATCAAAAAACGCTATGGTGTGTCCCTCGGCCAATTCAAAAGTCATAGCACGATGAGGGAAGCATCTGACTGTGATCGGTTGCCAGTTGAAAGAGGCCAGAATCTGGTGGAAAACCTTTGACAAAGAAGGTTGGGCGTCCTCAAAGATCACTCTATTTCTCTCTAACCAGATTTGCCAGCTGAAATGAACCGCCAGACTAGGCGGGGCCGATTTATGAGCGAACCAAAGGGAGAAGCTTTATGTGATGGAGGAGCCGCACCAGGTGATCGGAAGAGCAAAATGCTTTATAGAACGGTACCAGACTCCTTTAGAAAACGGGCAATGCATCAAGAGATGATGCAGGTCCTCGGGAGCATTTTTGCAAAGTAAACAGATACTCGGCCCCACCCAGCCTCTCCTTTGTAATGCTTCCCAGGTAAGAAGATTATCATTACCAACCAGCCAGGAAAATAATTTAAGTTTGAGTGGCAAATTCAACTTCCATAGCTTGTGGATCCACGGCAAAACAGAATCGGAGATAAGCTGTTTCTGTAGGGCGACATAAAGATTTTTCACAGTTATCAAACCCGACTCATCACCGCCGGCCCACAACAAAACGTCCGGCTCGGCCCTCAGGGTAATTCCGGCACTTTTAAGAGCTGTGGTGAAATGAAACCACTCTGATGCAAGCGGTTCACTAAGTAAGAGATCGCTGTTGGTCATCCAAGCGTCCGGCAGAGGTGACGCACCTGTCATAGATCTTAAGTGATCCACTACTTCACACTTACCTCGTATAGAGTGATTAAATAAACTTAAAAGTAAACTCAACCCACGTGGATTTAAACTCACCTTGTAAATTTATACATCGTAAATTGAAATCAAAATCAAAAGTAATTGCATTTACGAAGATACAAAGCACGTATCACATCCATCCACTATTTCACCAATATCATTGACCAAACATTGATATTTCAAAAGTTGCAAAGTACTCATGAATGTGCCCTACAAACATTGATATTTCAAAAGTTGCAAAGTACTCATGAGTGTGCCCTACAAACATTGATATTTCAAAAGTTGCAAAGTACTCATGAATGTGCCCTACAAACATTGATATTATTGCAATTCACCTACTTTGAAAGGACAAATGTCAATATTTCAAAAGTTGCAAGTACCCTTCGATGTCTCACCACATTACATCGAGGACAATTATTATTATTACAGCGAAACTTAATATTTGCACATGCTTCTTGTTTGGGTAATTTGTCTTCAAGAAGATATTTTTTCTAGTGATAAACATCTCTCCTTGATTCAAACAAGCCACATGTGGCAATGTCCCTGCCACATATTTGCATGAGCCTGATCAGCTGGCAGGTTTATGTCACATGGGTTCATGATGCATGAGAAGGGACATTGCAAT
The DNA here is from genome assembly GCA_009831015.1 of Picea engelmannii. Classification (NCBI taxonomy): domain Eukaryota; kingdom Viridiplantae; phylum Streptophyta; class Pinopsida; order Pinales; family Pinaceae; genus Picea; species Picea engelmannii. Next base: position 200,921 of record ML782493.1, on the reverse strand, counting down.
CTAGGCCTCGGAAACACAACCGTGACTACTATTGTATACCACCTTGGGCAACTTGGAAAACATGACTGCGTAAATATTTTATAGTTATGACAGATATAGTTCTTCCTTTAATGAATCAAATAGAATCTATAGGAGTGGGTTCATAACTTGGATTAAGCGAGGAAGCATTATTGAATCTGTGGGAGTGGGTTCATAACTTGGATTTCCAAAGCGAGGAAGCATTATTTTTGCATACTTTTTTTTTGATATGACAAAGAGATAGTCTTTGTATCCAGAATATAGTTATATGGTTGATTATTTTTGCATACGTTTTTTTTTATATGACAAAGAGATAGTCTTTGTATCCAGAATATAGTTATATGGTTGAGGTAGTTACGACTTTCTATGTATTGCTCTTTTTAGCAGAGATGTCACTCTTTTTAGCAGAGATGTCACACTTGATGATTCTAAAGACATGCATGAGTACCATCTTTTATCATTACAAGAATGCTCGCCAAGTATGAATTGTATGCAAGAAAAGTGTTTAGGCATGTTCATGTTCAGGTAACCTGTTTTCTCTTTGGATGAAGATGACCTCTCCATAGACTTGTCTTTTAGTGAAGATAATATGTCCTATTTTTTAAGACAAAAACAACAATGTTTGATGTACAACAAATCTTATATGATGGAGAGATTCTCTGCCTCTTCTCTGCTTCATATCCTTTTTTACTTTTTAACCAATATCATTCTTCACCTAAGCCAATGTAGAGTTTCTCTGCCTCTACTCTCTACTCTGCTTGAGAGTAGTTTTTACTTTAAAATCAACCAGATTCATTCTTCACCCAAGCCAATGCATAAGCGTTCACTCTAGTGCTATATATGACTCCATCACCATGTTCCCTATGCACTGAATATCTACCTTTCCTTTTTGTGCTCGCATACAAGTGGTCTTGAGTCTTAACCCTCATCTCATTGCTACTCCACTCCATTAACATGTTTACCATAAATGTTCTTCAGGAATTGCATTCAACCACAACTCTTTATTATGGTTTTTCCTTGCACCATCTGGGACAACTTCTAATTAATTTGATACAATCAAGTTTGATAAGTTAAAATGTAGCTAATCTCTATCAAAATATTGATTTGACTTTTCAAATACAATTTTGTAAAAGTTATAATTATTAGTGTTGGGTTAAAGTTTAACGTTGAACAAAAACATTCCATTCAACATTTTTCCTTAGGTTATTGTTTAATTAGCAAGATTGGGATTACCAAAGATAACAAAGGGGTTTATGATAAGTTAAGAGAGGTTAGGTTGATAGCTTTGAGTATTGTAGGTTTACTTTACTTCAACTCGGAAGCACTACTCACCACATTTGTCCAAGCCAAGGGCTATCATATATTTGTCCACTGGACTAAATCCCTAGGGCGTCCTTGTAAAATCACTCTCACACAACTCCCCTTCCCAGAATTGATAATGCTATCAGTTGAATAACATTTGTTCACACAGACATTAAATATGACTATTATAGTCACCTATGAAGATGAAATATATGTTTGTTTTGTTATAATGATAAGGTGTGGCCAGGCACCGCATCAAAGAAAAATTTAACATTGATAGGAGTCCAAGACTAGAAACGATTTTTATTTTTCCCTAGACTAAACGAAGTTGCTGGAAATTTGACATCTCATTGAACGAAGTTGCTAGAAATTTGACATCTCATTTAACTCAACGTGAGAGTAGATATAGTAGCATGTGAATTTTATTACGAAGACACATATGTTTACTTTATAATAATAGTAGCTATTTATTGAATATATTATTATTGGAATATTTGAATTACCTTTGGTATTGCATGGAAAGTGTTATATAAGTCTTTAATTCAATTATAAAATACATATGCAAACTAGTCAGCTCATCTGAATTAATCTTTGAAACATGTGGTGACCAAACCTCTCTTAAGACATTGATTTTTTTGTAATTTTACAAACACACCATATTTATTATCAATCTTGCAGATTATCTTTTACAAGGTAGATGGAGGAACTTAAGAAGTATACCAAAGGATTATAGTGACATCAGATTTCTCAGAGGTACTCTGAAAGTGATATATCTTCTTTCAAAAGACGTATGTGCTATCAATGGTAAGTCTAACAAAATCTTTATTTGGCAGACAATTGTATTTTAAATTATAATTGTAGTTAACATGAGCCGTGCCATAAGCATCTAGTCGATATTTTGCATTTAGCATTTTTATGTATAATGGTGTCCCCCAACAAAACTAGACAGAAAAACAACAAACGAACAAACAGAGAAGCACCACTGGATTCAGCAATGCATTAATCAAACCCCTCGTTCTATTATCTGCAACCAAATGATGGCTCACTGGACTGAATCCCTAAGATGACATTGTAAGATCTCACATGAGACTCTCCTCCTCTCCCCACAGTTGATTACGTTACTAGTTAAATAAAGTTTATTCACAATTTAAGCAACATAAACTAAAGACTAGTTTTAGAGATACCTCTTAAAATAAAAGCTTAATATATTCAGCGAGAGTGTCCTCGGAACAAAATATAGATTGAGATAGAGCAAAGGAATGAACAAAGAACTGAGCAGAATGAGACCATGCTTGGCTTCTATATGAATTGTAGAAGCATTCATTGTAGACTTGACAATAAAATTAAAAAACGCAACAAATAGAAGCATTGGAACAAGGAAAATGGATGATTTGGACAATTTCTAACCATGACTTGTAGTTGAGAATATACCTTTCAGGGCGATGGTAGACAAGCAGAGGGAGATATCTTTTGAATTCTCCATCAAAGATATTATAACTGAATTGATAATATACCGTGCAATTTTCCAGGAGACTATTGTTATAGAAAACTTATTTCCAAATCAAAGTAGTACCTATAGAATATAAAGGAAAGGGATGAAACTAAACGAGAAAAATCAGGTGGGTTTTATCTGCGCAGGTATTCCAGCGCATTGCAAGGCGTCCATGAAAATATGATATGAAGAACAGGGGACTAACTAGCAAGGAGAAGCTTGAAAACTAAACCATGATTAATTCATGCAACGGAATGAAAAATAAAACCATTGGAGATTCAGACGCATTCATTAAGCGCAAAGAAACACCTGCAATTGATCAAACAAAACAAACCCTCCTGCAGTGGCATGGCTAAGGCAAAATCAGGGCTAAGGAAAAATCATTGTACTAAAGGGCAAAAAGAAGAGCCTGTAAATTGCAAGTATCTTTAACTAAGGAGGTAGTAGCATTTAAATAAGGAGGAGGTGTGTATAAACTGTTAAGATGAGGGCACGCAGAAAGGACATGCAGATGGCCACGCCATGTTTCGGTGTTGCGTTGCAGGCATGAGTGTAGAGAAACGAACCAACGGCTGAGGAAAACAATTAATGAGGCTGACTACATCCCATCGCCACCCTCCTGGCTCCATAATCCTATGCAAACGTCATGGTAATAAACTTTAGGTTAAACTATGGAATAATGCTTCGGGAATCGAGCTCCCAAATAATGGAAATAGTTCGAAACATAATGTCCCTACTATGGCAGGGACATAATAATAGTTGATGTATTGAATGTAGTTGCACACTACTCCATTAAAACATTTAATGAGTATGGAAGCTCACATATTTGATAGATTAATTGAATTTTGTAGAGTTTTATTACAAAGATTAATGGTAACTATTCTTTTACTATACGTTACAGATTAATTTATTTTACAAATTAATTTATTTAAAATTTAAAGTTTATGTTATTTTATTTTATGTAGACAAAAGTTAAATGTGATTATTTTTAATTTTGGATGTTGTTTACTATAGTATATATGCATCAACTAGAATGATGTAATGATCCCAAGCCATTATGCAAGGAACATCACGGTTTTGGTGTATTTTAAAAACTTTTTTCTGGTTGTGGTATTTTGTCAAACAGTTTGCTTATCTATTTGTTTAGATGTGTTTATATGTGTGTATGCAAAAAATAACAGGAAGAGATAACCATGGAACATACCTCAACCATATGAAATAAGATAGACAAGCCAAAACATCTTAATTCTTCTTTATTCATAAAATAGAGAAACCTGCTACAATGAAGATGCCGATCTCGAATGCTCAACAGATGGCCAAGAAGATAGACAATAGATAAGAGTTGCTACAAAATGCTCCCGCTCATACAAAAGATGCCTCCAAAGACTGAATAAGAAATGAAGATCAATACAAGAAGATCTGAATGCCAAACTCTCCAGCTGAAGAATGCCACGCTCCAATAGAAGGTTGAAACCCTCAATAACTCGACCCTGCTACCAAAAGTGTCCAATCACCCTAAGAAATATGCCAACTAATAGATCGGGTGATGGTAAAAACAACCCAGGTGCCCGAATCTCCAAGATCCCTCTCAATCTCTGTAGATCTGAAATCCCCCACTGAATGGTGCGCCCCACTGGATGACAAAAGCCCTAGATAATTTGGCCCTGCTGAAGGAGGCCTCCAAATGCTCTGAAACTCTCCAAAAATATAGATCGGGACACTGCAAGTCACTAGGTGAAGTCTCAGGGTTAGATCTGAAGTGTAAACCCTCCAACAGGCTAGATCTAGATCTCAAAAACACCCTCCTTCTCTTCAATTCGTCCCACTGCTCAAGAAATAATCTAAGCCATAAAAATATCTCAGAAAGCACTAGATTTGATGTCCAAGGCCCTGCAATGAAAACCCAAGTGATAGAATCCTCAACGGTCCGGCCAATCTCCTACAACGAATCCCTCTCCAAAGATGGTGTGCCCCTCTTCCTGGAAACCCTTAACTCGTGCACCCTCTCTCTATCTACACATGAAACTGTTGTAGAATCCTTCTGCAACTGAGTAGATCTGGAACTAGAATGGTGTGGGAGAGTATTGCATCTCCAAGACCAAGCTTGGGACAAGATAGGTGGAATCTTTCACCACTGAATCGTCCTCTAGGGTTTGTTATGTCAAAACCCTCAAAACCCCCAAGAGATGGGCTCACTAGCTAAAGCCAGATATCAAAATAAGATCATACATGAAAGAATGAGAAGAGGCCCTTGCCTTTCTTTTATACTTTTGGCTCCCCTTGTCCCTCCAAAGTGACTTTCATTTTATTAATAATTAATTAATTAATTAATTAACCTTTTTACCTCTGAAAAGATCCTTATCTCTCCTTATAGCTTCCTTGGCCACTGAAAGTCACTTCTAGCCATCCCATCCTGTAGTGTTGCTCCTCCCGATTCCAATGAGCTATTACACTGAGAGGTTCCTCCAAGTAATGTGCCCAAATTGACCTCTTCAATGATTTCAATTAACTTATAGCTCAAAATAGTCAAAATCATGGAAATCGTCGGAATGCAATGAAACCAAAGCCAACCTGTGCAGAATGGCTCATAATGATGGAATATGATCATCAATGCAAGTTGGACCCCAAAATGCCTCTCAAATACCCTTGTACTCTCTATAACCTCCATCTGGCTACTCTGGTCATCATAACCCTCTGCACTGTGATGATGTCCCAAAGTGGGGACATTACAGTCCTCCCTGCTAGAAAATTGCTTGTCCTCAAGCAATAACCAAATCATCTTTAACAAAATACCAGGATCCCATGTCCATCTGTGGGATACATAGTAGATCCCATCCAACGATGAACAATAGCACACTCCACCCCCTGGATCCCATATTAGGAAGTGAACTGCAATACTCTGTGAAGAACAGTCCTGGAAGATATCAACCTTGTGAACCTCCTGCACCTGACCCATGGCCTCATCTTGAAATGAGTCCATCCTCCAAATCTCTACCAAGATCCACACAACCTCCATCATCTGCACGTGCTGATGCTCGACTGAGGTGATGCAATACCTCTGTGAGGCACCCGCAACTAATGCGCTCCTCTCAACAATGAAGATCAATGGAAAGTTAGAGTAACGTTCCCCTACCATGGTCCACTCTCCCATGTCGGTCAATGAATTGCTCAATCCTGCAATCCCTGGGTCCCATGCTAACCTCTGTCGAAGATCCTCATGCTGACACTGCACTACTCTGACCATGATTGTCTGCCCCCCTAAATACATCCTGAACCCTCCTCTCATGGGTCCTCCAGCTAAAATACCTGTGACCATTGGACCTATTGTCTATAAACTGTATCTGTATAGGCATCTCTATAGAAGAAGTACCTATCCAAACCTCTCCATGCCCTATCATGATGGCCAAGCGGAAGAAAAGGTCTCGCCCCATAGGACAAGTACCTGTAGACCCACTCCAAACCAAACCAAGGTGGAGTGTGTGGCTCTCTGGTGCAACCTGGGTCAACATGAACATCATGCTAACAAAACGGACTCCGGGATCCCATGGCAAACTTGGAAGTTTATCACTTCCAATATCCTCTAACTGCTCCTGTGTGAGACTAATCACTATCAAAAGCCCTATGTGCTCATCTGCTAGCCTCCTAATGCTACTGTCAATGATAAACATGTCAAAAAAGGGTAACAGACATATCTACAGCTGACTGTAGGACTGGAGAGCATCACAGGCTTTGGTCAATCCCAAGGATTCGACCAGAAGCTCGTCCATCGGTATCCATGATAAATTCTCGCTTGTATTCATCACTAACCCCCAATCATCATGTATAATCGAAAGAAACTCCTCCAACTGCTAGTAAACCACTCTCCATCTCCCATCACCCAGGAAACTGCTGAAATGGTGAAGGTGATCTCCCATAACTAGGTGTTGTTGCAAAGGAGTGACATCTGCATGCTCCCCTAGGCGTGTCTCCTCCCTGCAAGGCACTATACCCCTCTGAATGCCACCATACATCTTGGTATGATGCTGTGAACTATCCCTCATCATCGTATGATCTGGCATACTCATGTCATCTCCTGCAGACTCATGTTGTATAATCGATCCTGGGCATGCTGCTGAATCAATCTCTATATGGATATCAACCACTCCCAAGACACAAATGGAAGTGTCCCCCATAAACTGGTGCTCCTCTGCTAGATCATCAACATCCTCTTCCATCATGACTGACTGATATATCTGAGTGTCCACTAAGATAGATGAAGTGGATCTCTCTTGGATCTCCTCAAGGGACTCATCTGTCCTAAACTCTGATTCTTGAAGGGTGATTTGTGTGCTTCTCAAGAATCCTCGAGTGCCCTCCAACTCCTGAGTGAGTCGGTCCATCTCCAACTCCTACTCCCTCAGAGCCTCATGATACACCTCACCAACCCTCAGTAGATAGTCCCTATCTGTCAACAACTACCGATAGTCAGTCTTCATCATAGACACTCTCTCCCGGAGAGTGTGAAAATCATCCATGGAAAATCCTCCATCTGAGCTACCTTTTTCCACTGATGCTCTCCAATAGTAATCTTCCATCCCTGCATGCAAGTCATCAATATGTCTAGTGGTTGCCCAGATCATAGCCTCACTAACTTTCAACTGTGTTGCTAAGTGTTGTGACTCCTGATCATGGTCATACTGAGGTGCCATCTCAGACTCCTCACTGCTAGTGTCAGTCCTACTAGTGCCAACTCTAGAATTCCCAAAAACACCCTCTGCATAAGATGACGTGTTGAACTGTCCACTATCTATTGTGCTGCTGGGTACTCCTGTATGCCACTACATCCCATCACTAGATGCCATCTCCCCCTGACTCACACTGTATCCTGTATGAGCAGCTGTATCCTCCTATGCACTCAACCTACTACTATATTCTATGCCTGGATCCCATAGAGATGTATCTAGACATGTGCTATGTTCATCCTGACTGCTAAAAAGTGCATCCTCATCAATGCAGACCGATCCTGGAAGTAAGTGCTCCATCAACCTGTCATCCTCTGGAATCTTCTCAACCAATGGAGTCTCCAACATCTGTGACTCTATCTCCTCTGGCTGACCTGTATGTGTGAGGTCAACTATCGGTACGTCCTGTACCTCCTCCTGGATCTGTGGGTCTACCTGTCCCTGGTGTGCATCGCTCACACTAGGCTCATCCATCATACCTGACGTGCCACTAATCTCCTCATGTGACGTGGCTATCATGGATGTCTGAACAGGTGACAAATGTGTCACAACTCCCATAGGAAGCTCATCATCTCTAGGTGCTAACACGTGTGACTCCTCACTAGTGTCACTACTCTGTTGAGGCGTAAGGTCATCAATGGTATGTGACGTGTTTGTTGAGACACTAGTGCTATCACCCTGTCCATCTTGTTGCCTATCCACTACACAAGAGTCATCATCCTCCTCAAGCGTGCAAGCATCAGTAGCCTCCGTGCAAGAGTCATCATCACTATCTTCTGAGGTAGAGTCACTATCACTAGCCTCTGTGCAAGAGTCACTGTCATCATTCGACTGTTCTAAATCAACCTCTATCGCTCCATCCTCACACATCTCATCATCACTGTCATAGTGTGTCTCAACATTGTGCCCCTGGTCCTTACCCCTGCACCTATGATCTGGTTCCCATGACCCCTTGAAACTATAGCAAGGTTGCATGGGTGTGGGGTTTCTATGTGCTTCCTTCCATCTAGCTGTCATAGCTCTATTTTCCTCTGCCATGCTGACCCAATTTGTAACCTCATCTTTGCTCCAACTAGGATTTTTATAGGATATAAAATGATGGAATGTCACTAGATCTCTGAGAATCTCATTGAGGGTTTGATATTCCTTATCACACTCAACAATCTCTCTAGTAAAGTCCAAAATATCCATAGATTTGTTTTCCTCTGCTATGTTGACCCAATATGTAATCTCCTCTTTGCTCCACCTAGGATTTTTTATAGATAAAAACTGTTGGAATGTCAATTGAGCCCTAGTTTCCTCCCCAAGGGCATAATATTCCCCTTTACAGATCATACTCTCTCTAGCAAGGTAAAACAAATCCATCTCCTTTCAAATATCCATAAATACCCCTCAGGTTTGCAGGATTTAAGCTCTGATACCACTGTAATGATCCCAAGCCATTATGCAAGGATCATCACGGTTTTGGTGTCTTTTTAAAACTTTTTCCTGGTTGTGGTATTTCGTCAAACAGTTTGTTGATCTATTTGTTTAGATGTGTTTATATGTGTGTATGCAGCAAATAACAGGAAGAGATAACCATGGAACATACCTCAACCATATGCAATA
>ML782493.1:141410-168533 GCA_009831015.1 Picea engelmannii | reverse complement strand
AGCGGAGTCCAGGTGGAGTGCTCGTGGGATATCGGAGTTTCGGTACTCGGGGGTTGGATAGACCAAGGTTCGCGCCGCGAGTAGGAATTCTCCGAGGTTGACCTTTGACCATCGGGGTTTCGGGGTCTGTTTTCCCAGGGACAACACCGTGCGGCTTGTGATATCACGAGTTCCGATCTCCCGATACACGAAGGGGTGATCGCCGAGAAGACTGTGGGTAGAACTCCCGAGAGGAGTGGAAGAGCTTGGACTCTTCGGGGCCGAGAGAAAGAGGGGGTCCTGGTGGGAGTAACCGCGCCAGTGAGGGCAGGTTGCGTCAATGACTTAATCAATGGACTACAAAAATAAACACGACAAATGATGACCACTCATAACAACAGTTCTCGTCCAGGGGTGTTGTAAAATGGGAGCAAATAGATGGCTAGCAGTCAAGAATGGTTGTGGTGTGATAAGAAATGGAAGAAAATGGAAATGTAGCAGAAATAAGCAGTGAGACAACAATACTAATAAAGTGTGACCATTTAAACAACAACAATGGTGGGAACCCCCTCGGAGAACGCTAGAAAAATATAAGGAAAGATAGTGAATGTGGCTCAATTTCAAGGGATAAAACACTATTGAGGGTTCCCAGTCCCTACAAGAAAATCATAGCATGGGAACCAAATGGAAATATGGGGGCTAACTAGAGCGCCCATGAAGGGTAGACATTATAGACCCAGTTATGATGTGCAAAAAGAGTGGCTAATGTCGCAAATGGTCGGGTTTGAACCTAAGGCATAGTGCTCATAGTATGGGTGGTTAATAATGCAGGGAAGAACCTATCTCTATATGTCATTTTAGAGACACGTACCTCAAGTTTAATGGATGTCCCCATTGTTGTAATAAAAATGTCCCTATAATCTTATCAACACATGTAAACTAGATTCCCAAGGTCAAAATGCATAGTGAAATCTCAAAAATAAAATGTTTTTTGGATTTTTTTGATATGATGTACACAAAAAAAAAGGCACTCACACCACACACCTATGTACAAGGAACTACACATATTGATAATTTACGCCAAGTAGATCCCATTGCTAGGCTCAAGAAAAGAATATTTTTCATAATCGATGAAATCATGAGCCATTATTGGAATCATATGGCACACCATGTCGGGGCCATGCCACATAGGAATAAATTATGAATACAAAGATATTTATCATGAGTGATTTTGTGAGATATGGAAGCTCCTTGATGGGATCCATCAAGACATGAGGGAAGTACAAAACAAAAATATTTGGTGGAAGGGGTAGCATATAATTCACTGGAAAGTTTTGAAAAAAGATAAGCAAGGTGGAAAAGGGTTAAGACTGGGAGGTCTAATGGATGTCCTAGCCTATGCCCCCAGTTTTGAATCAAAACTCATTTTGTTAACTCTCATCAGTTCCAAATCGGGGAGAAGGATGGTGTGATTATCCTCATCCTCTCTGGGCTTATCAATGGAAGCCATGAAGTTTGAGATGGCCTCTTCTGAAGGAAACTTAGTATCTAGGAAATCATGTGAACTGAGAGAGTCAGAAACCCATACATACAGAGAATGTTGATCACACTCCACATGAGGATAGAGTTGTTTACTAGTATCAACAGATGTTGATAGGATGGATACTCATTGTGAGTTAATATCCTCAAGATGAGGTACCACCCAAGGACCAACGGACCTGAGGGATCCATTGGTATATGAGAAAATCATATTGATAGGAGATGTTGGTCCTAAAGTTTGCACCTGATTGCTAAAGAGCAGAGCTAGACCACCTCACATTATGAATGATTGGTTTTTTTATTTATGGGTCAGTTAGAGGGTTGGTTTACCAAGACATGGGCATGGTTTGGCTGGCCAAATGACATGGATGAGGGTCCTCCTTGGTTGGTGGCACAATAAGGACAAACAAGTGAGACATTAAAGGTAAGAAACAAATAAAAACAATAAACCATTCAATGAACAATCTGTTTCCATAAGTTTAAGTCTTAAAATGTCATTTCAAGAATTAAACATGTACCAAAAACATAGTTATTCCCACAGGTTGCAACAAAAACAAATATTCATCAAAGCATAGTTGTTATCATAGGTTGCATATTAATAAAGACAAGTTATACAATAGATAAAGGAAAAGAGATGTACTTCGACCAAATCAAAACTGTATTCAAGATAAGAGAAACACATACAAATTTGGACACAAACACACTGTCATCAATAGTATCTTCACTAGGTAGAGAGATTTAATCCATGCAAAGAATGGGTCCAACCAGTGGTTGTATTGATCTTCTTCTCCCAAAAATCAAACCCTTCTAACATACAAAGAATGCCTATTTATCACAGATGTGGAGGCCCTCGACCAGTCTGGAACTAAGGTTTCACTCTACACATTGACCGTAAAACAACTTATTAACTTAACTAAAAAACATTGTTGGAGTATGTTAAGGAATACTCCAAAATTTACTTAACAAAAAGGAGTGGTTCATATCACACAAAAAATACCACTTATTATGCCTGAAACTAAAAGAGTCTTGAACTAAACAATTAAAAACTTCTACCAGCAATGAAACTGGACTGATGCATGCACTGGAATGAACTGTGATTTGACAGAAAATGACTAGGAGTGAAAGAACCGAGTTCTTCATTGAGAACCGACATGCATGCATGTTGTTTGAGGCCACTGGACATAACTGGATATGTTGCCAGTGTTTTTCCCCTACTTATCTCCTGGAGGAAAGAAGCAAGTCATATGGCGTTTTTTCAGAGTCATTGATATTCTCTCTGTAGTATGGATATGTAGTTTCTCAAGTTCTCGGTTATGGAGTTGTAGGGTCCAAAGTCCAGAACTTTTGTTTTGTATTGTTGGCTATCGTCGAACTACTACTAGATGAGAAATGTGATGATGTGGACCGGCTCAACGTTCCCTAGTTTGGCACCTTTTTCAAACTTCAAATATTCCTTTAACGGAGATAAGCCACTCCAGAAATTCGACGTTAGGTAGTTTTGGAGCGCAAAATATTCATATCTCCCAGAGGTCCAGACTCTTGGAGTCATTAACCACCACTTTCTCTAATTAACCTGGGATTTATCCTTAAAAATTTGGTGTTTCGGCACTTCAAAAATTTGGGGGTTCGAGGGCTATGAATGTTGAGTTTGAGAATCTCTCAAAGTTACAATGTTGCAGAGTGATGTGACAGTTCAGGACCCACTTCGATTGTTCGGGGCTCAGACACTTCAGTGGTTTAGAGAATTGTGCTCGCTTTGAGTTGAAATCCCCTGTAGTGCTAAACTCTCGGAGTGACATGGTGGCCTGACATCATATTGCTAATGTGTCACAGAAAGAAGGGTGAAACATGTCACTTGAAATAGTACAGATGACAGACCCAAATATGATTGAAATGGGTGCCACATGTCATTACTTATGAGTGACATGTGTCATGCTAGAAGAGTGCCACGCGTCTCTAACTCTTCAGTGCTTCGACAGTTCTACAATTTGCATTCGCTTTGGGTTGGAATCTCCCGAAGTGACAATATCTCGAAGTCATTAATTCATGATTATTGCTAATTGATCCAAGGTTAAGACATTTTTACCATCAAATACTTCAGGAGTTCGAGAGTTCTTGTGTTTCTCTGAATTGAATCTTCTGGAGTGGTGATCTCCCAGATCTGACGTGTCCACATGACATCATTGTGTCGACGTGTCATGAAAAGAGAGTGACATGTGTCACCTACAAATGGGTGGATAATGCAACCAAATAACCTTAAATGAGTGCCATGTGTTTGCACCGATGGATGCCACGTGTCTCTGACTCTTCAACACTTCTTGAATGTAGAGTATGAATAACTCCCAAATGACTGATCTCTCAAAGTGGCGTGGCAATTCGGGGCTTCGGCGCTTTGACACTTCGACACTTCAGAGGTTCATGCTTGTTTTTAAACCCTGCGGGATTTTGAAACTTTGAATGCATGAGAGTTGTTGATCTGAACTAATTGTTGGATCTCCACTGTTGAAAACTGAACTTGTCTGTTTTCTTACAATCTAAGCCCGAAATCAACTGCTCTGAATTGATATGTTTTTCTTTGGATGTTTCCTATGCATACAAATGATTTGGTTGACCTGCTACAAGCTCAATCGATGGAAAACACGATGACAAGTATTTTGAACCAAATCACAACATGCAATTATCCTTCAAGGAAAAAAAAAACAATTTGCACAAAGAATCAGTCAAGAAAGATAATGATGAAAACCAAGTCATTTAACAATGGGGAAACTGACTTGACCAACCAAAAGAGGAGTGATTTTATGAAGGCATAGGAAAATGAGAGAGGAGGGGCAGGGGTGAAGACTTGGGTCTCAACATGAGAGATATGGGTATTTTTGTGTCTAGGAAGGGGGAACATCCCCATAAGAGATGGATCTTTAAGCATACCTATACCGACACTTTCGTACCCCCTGGAAGACTCGCCTATGAAAGGCACATTGGTGCTAGGATCAGCTCACAAGTCGGGTGTGCAATAATCAAGTTGATCGATGGTAACTATATTTCCTTGATGGGGAAAATGTAAGATGAAAAATACAATGGATGCAACATCCTTCATTGTGTAGAACCAAGTTCAACCCAAGAAAAGATTATAGTCGAGTGTGGCGTCTACTACTTCGAATTCTATGGAGACAGTCTTTCCCCCAAGCTCAATGGATAAAGAGGTAAGAATTCCATGGGATTTGAAAAAATGTCCATCAAAATATTTTAGGATGGTTTGAGATGTGGTGAGATATGGAGAACCAAGGGCTTTACAGCATGACAAATACATAATGAAATTGGTCACTCTTTCATCGATCACCATACGAAATATATCCGGGTTAAGAAAACCAACTATGATTTGCAATGCTAGTTGGTGTGAGAGACGCAACTCACTCTGTTTTGTGTCAAAGGAAATTATTTTTTAATCTGAAGGATTGATTCCCCCTATGACTGATAGCAAGGATTTCCGTTGTGAAGGAAAACTCTACAATACTTCGAGTGCTAACATGGAACATGGTTCCCGAGAGAGATCTTCCACTATGTTATACTATTGAGCTACCCTAACATTCAGATTATGGGTAGTCCATCGAAGTACCCCTTTTGTTAGGAGGATTGCAGGTTCAAAAGATGGTTTCTTGAAAGTGAGAGGGCCATTGGGTGGTGTAGTCAATGGAGGATCCTTAGATGAAGGTTCCCCTTCTTGCGATTCATAGTTATTTTCTCTGGTGGATAGTTCCACCGTAGATTTAACCATCATAATATTCATAGTTGAGGACCCTGTGTTGCCCCCAGGTGGGGCTACAAGAGCTTGTGACACCATTTGTTGTTTTTTTTTTTTGGGGGGGGAGGAGGGTTGGTTAATACCACTATTTGGGAAGAAGATCCCCCTTGCTTGAGGTATTTATGAACATCAACAAGGTGAGGGTTTTTCTTCTTGCCTCTAGGTTATTGAGATGAAGTGGATTGAACCACATTCACCTCAAAGGTTTGTGCAGGAGAGGGAGCATATTTGGTATCAGTACCGGTTTGGGATGAGGCTGGAATGGAGGTTGGATGGATTTGTTTCCCAATCAATTGGGTTGCAGAATATAGTTTTATGGAACCTACCAAGTTGTCGGCATGGGATTCTGAGGATGGTTGAGATGGGTCGTTCAATGGTTAAGGAGAATGAGGAATCAGATCATATAGTGTGCCATATTGGGAATACACCAAGTCCAAACATTGAGCATGACTGATTGCTTGCTACGCAGTAACAACACCTCCCATGGTGACATCTCTAGCAATGGGTGGAAAGAGTGACTTAGTAAACCAATATTCCAGGAGTTGGTCTGGAATTGCATCTTTAATCAGTCGTCGTCAACACCTCCACTCATGAATATGATCAGAAATAGTGGAGGTGGATTGTCGAATCGATGTTAGAATTTCAATACCGATATCATACCAGATTGACGTTGGAAATGAGTCATAAATTCCATAGCAAGAGAATTAAATTCGAAAAGGGCGTTTTGCGATAGCTTGATATATCATTTTATTGATGAACCTGTGAGATTTCCCTAGAAAAGTCTTAATCGAATAGAATCATCCATCAAGGAGTTAGAAAAACACCAAAGATGGAAGGTCATCACATGATTCTTAGGATATTCTCTAGGCTTCCTGTCAAACTTTTGGATGTCGGAGGGTAGTTTGGAAGGGATGGGTGGCTAGAACGAGGCATGTTGTATGAGATCATTAGTCAAACGCAACAAGTCCAACAGATCTAATGTAGCCAAAAAGGGAAGTTTTCAGTTTGGTTACGAATACTTGTAGTATGAATGTGGCATTAGGGTACCAATAGGACCATATAAAGGTTGTGATGGCATTGTAAAACCTGACTGTCCTCCAATATACTAAGGTTGAGAGGGTTGGGGAATAGGAATCATGGGGTTCACTGTTTGAGCAGGAAAATCTCCTTACAGAGGGATGCCTATTGGATTAGGTTGGCCCCATGGAGTGTTGTAAACCCCCAGATATGGTAGTCCAGTATAAATTCATGTAGGGCCTGAAGTAGAAGCAATGGAGGGGAATGCCCCTTGGATTGAGGTTGGCTTCTAGTAAGGTATTGTCCCCAAACTAGTTGCTGCCCCAAAATTGGTTGTTTCTCCCAAGTTGGTTGTTTCCCCCAAGATGGTAATGGATCCACAATTGAGGGTTTCCCCCCAGCTAGCTATTTCTCCCATGCTAGTTGTTTCCCCCATGTTGAAGAGGGCCCTGCAGCTAAGGGTTTCCCCCCAGTTGGAATACCCCCCCAGTGTGAGGTATAGAACAACTTCCCATCTAAACATTTTGTGTAGGATTAACAGTTTGTGTGATTGTCATTGGGTTACCTACTTGACTAGAAGGGGGAAAAACAAGACACTTGTCACAAGGCCTAAGGAAACAACACTATTGTCTACCTGACTAGAGGGAAAAGGTATAGAACGTCCAAGAAAATCTCTTGGTTTGAACATATATGCATCCAAGGTGGTGGGAATAGAACTAGATCCATGTGTGAAAGGAGTTGTGTTCATGGGTGGTTGTGATGGGGAAACCTGGGTTAAAAATGTTCTCCACAAAGGAGAAGTGCCATTAGTGGTGACATGTTCCATGGAAACTATCTTGAGATCAAGTGGGGCTATCACCACTCCATTTGTATAGTTAGGTGTTGTTGCATCCATGCCAGAAAAATACATACTAATTGGTAAGCGATAAGAAGAAAAAAAATCAATAGAGCTTGTTGAAGGAATATCAACAAGTAGTGGTTTATAAGGACCAATAAAAGGGGCATTTGCGGGAGGGAAAGATCCTTCCTCAATGATTTTGACTGCCCCTTCAGGATGGTCACTTGGGGGAGCTATGCTCCCAATCTTAGAAGAAACATCTTCATTAATAGTTCCTTCGTTTGAAGGGTTGTGTGGAAGATCATGTGCTTCAAGTTCCAACCCTTGAATTCTATGATATCTTCGAAGACCTTGGTCGACCATAGTGAAAGTGTAATAGAAATAAATATCACTAAGGAAAACTATGAATGTCGAAAGAACACACCCCTAAGAAATCTAAAGGTAATCAACCAAGTAAACAGTAAGTGAAAGGATCTTCTGGCAATGGGATATCAAGCCGTCATCAAAGATATGAGCAAAAAATATGATAATCCTCAGACAACAGTTCCCTAAGGTACAAGTGAGATCCTGTAGGAAAATACCCTCCTGCTTTGCTGAAGCTGAGATTGAACATTTGTCGTATTTTTTGTGGAGCTTGATTATCTTCCTATTTCATAGGTCTTTGTTTTCAGCTGTGTTTATATCCCATGAAGACTGTACACTCCTCCACGCGGGGGGTCTTTCCTCCCATGTAGGGTCTGGGGGAAAGCAACCCCCCATGAGGGGTTTGGGGGCGAATCCCTTGAAGGAAAAATTGCCTTGTAAATGTATATTGTAATTTCATAGTAAATCTAGACTGTTCATTATAAGGTCGCAGATCTGACGGTAGAATTTATGTTAGGGTTTTTTTTCCCTAGAAGGAAACATTATATTATGAAGGAATAGTATTGCAGTTGTGTATCATTGTGAATATTGTATTCTGAGAGAGGATACTATGAAAGAAATAAGAGGAAGTTACAACGAGTGCGTTGTAGGTTCTATCCCTTCATTTACTGGATAATAATAAAGGAAGGACTTGGCAATTTTGCTGGTGGACATAGCCCACACTGGGTGAACCACGTATATATGTGTCTCTATTGTATTTTGTATCTTCTGTGTTTTATTTCCACATTTGTTTTTATTTTATTGCTCTATGATCTTGTTTTTCTAACAACTAGTATCAGAGTGAAAGGTAACTCACAAAAAAAGAGGGTTCCTGGTTCGAGTGGGAGCAATGGCGGAATATGGAAAGTTTAGGGTCAAGAAATTTAATGGCCAAAACTACTAGTTATGGAAGATGCAAGTGGAAGATTATTTTTATCAAAAGGATCTATTCCTACCATTGGGTGGAATAACAAAGAAGTTGACGACCATGAAGGACGAAGAATGGGAGGTTCTTGACAGAAAGGCACTAGGAACGATATGGCTGAGCTTGGCAGTGTCGGTGGCTTTCAATATTTCAAAAGAAAAGACAATGAAGGGGTTGATGGACGCATTGGATAAACTGTATGAAAAACTCTCGGTGTCAAATAAGGTATTTATAATGAAGATATTATTTAATATGAAAATATCAGAAGTTGGGTCTATTGCAGATCATTTAAATGAATTTAATACGGTTACTAATCAACTAAGTTCTATACAAGTGGACTTTGAGTGAGCTCAGGGCTCTTCTAATCTTGTGCTCATTTCCAGAAAGTTGGAACGGCTTGGTCATGGCTGTAAGTAACTTTGTCTCTGGTTAAAACACTTTAAAATTTGATGATGTTGTTGGTGTTATCCTTAGTGAGGAAATGCGATGAAAAAGCATACGTGAGACATCAGGTAATGCGTTAAACATGGAGAACAAGGGAAGACAAAAGGATAGAGGAAAGGGATCAGGGAATTGTGGGAATTCTATGAAGGGTGGATCCAAATCTAGATTGGGAAAGATAGAGTGATGTAATTGTGGGAAGAAACGACATCCGAAGAAAGACTGCAGAGCTCCAAAGAAACAAAGAGATGGACAACAAGAGAAAAATCATGAAGCAAATGTAATAGGTGATGTGTTACAAGATGCTTTGATTCTTTCTATAGATAATATTTATGAGTCTTGGGTAGTGGATTCAGGGGCTTCATTTCATGCCACACCCCATATGAAACATTTTCTATATTATGTTCAAGGCGATTTTGGATAGGTTCATTTGGGTGATGATGCACCATGCAAAATTGTTGGAATGGGAAAGGTAAAAATAAAGAAAAGGAATGGAAACCAATGGTTGTTGAAAAAGGTAAGACATGTTCCAGATCTAAGGAAAAATCTAATTTCAACAGGGCAGTTGGCAAGGGAAGGTTGCATATCCATATTTACAGATAAGGTGTGGAAGGTCACCAAAGGATCATTGATGATATCAAAGGGAGAGAAGGTAGGTACATTGTATTTATGTAATGGTATTACTGACTCTTCTATCTCTTTAGCTTCTACAAGAGTGGATACATCATTATGGCATCATAGGATTAGACACATGAGTGAGAAGGGGATGCAGATATTTCAAAAAAGAAATTTGTTGCCAGATCTTAAATAAATTGATATGGATTTTTGTGAGCATTGTGTTTATGGAAAACATAAGAGAGATAGATTTCTCAAAGTCAAAAAAGAAAAGAAGAGTGAAAGGTTAGATCTTGTGCATACAAATGTATGGGGACCAACTCAATTATCATCTCTTGGTGGCTCTCATTATTATGTTACTTTTATTGATGATGAAACTAGAAAAACTTGGGCTTATTGCATTCGAAAAAAATATGATGAAACTAGAAAAACTTGGGCATATACTTTTAAGAAATGGAAAGCTTTGATTGAGAATGAGACAGGAAAAAGGTTGAAGTGTCTCAGATCATGCAATAGACGTGAATATTGCAGCAAGGAGTTTGATGATTACTATTCATACCATGGGATTCGTAGA
Source organism: Picea engelmannii (assembly GCA_009831015.1). Classification (NCBI taxonomy): domain Eukaryota; kingdom Viridiplantae; phylum Streptophyta; class Pinopsida; order Pinales; family Pinaceae; genus Picea; species Picea engelmannii. The sequence goes on along the minus strand of ML782493.1, from coordinate 158,404 downwards.
GAGAAGACAGTTCCAGGAACACCACAAGAAAATGGTGTGTTAGAAAGGTGTCAGAAAGGATGAACATGACAATCATGGAGTGTGCAAGGAGTATGACATTGCATGCTGGTTTTCCCTTACAGTTATGGGAAGATGTTGTAGATACTATTGTTTACTTAATAAACATAGGACCTTCAAGCTCTTTGGATGGTAGAATTCCAGAGTAGGCATGGATAGGTAAAAAGGTAAACTATTCTTTTTTGAAGACTTTCGGTTGTGAAGCATTTGTCCATATTGATAAAGAAAATAGAACAAAGCTTGAGGCAAAATCCAAGAAGTGTACCTTTATTGGATACAGTGTTAATGATTTTGGTTATCACTTATGGGATTATGAAAATCACAAAATCATTAGGAGTAGAGATGTCATATTCAATGAGAAGGTCATGTACAAAGATAAGTTGCAGGGAAATAAACAGGAAAAAAAAAAATAGAATACACAGTTCTTGATGAGATCACTAAAAAATAAATTCCAAAGGTACCAAAAAATCAAAATGTATAACAACAGGAGCAAAAAGTATCTCAAACTCCTGCAAGTGTTGTTAGAAGATCTACCAGGTTAAGTAGACCCCTTGCACAATACTCTCCTTCATTGTATTATTTATTGTTGACTGATTATGGTGAACCATAATGTTATGAAGAGGCAATGCAGGTAGACACTAAAAATAAGTTGGAGCAAGGCATGAAAGAGGAAATGGAATCCTCGGTAAATAACCAGACTTGGGACTTGGTTCAGTTGGCTGTAAGGAAAAGAGCATTGTAGAATAAATGGGTTTACAAGTTGCAGGAAGAAGATGGAGGCAAAAATAGGTACAAGGCTAGACTTGTTGTAAAGGGGTTTGCACAAAAGAAAGGTATAGATTTTGATGAAATATTTTCTCATGTTGTTAAAATGACTTCAATTAGGACTATTTTAGGTCTTGTGGTAGTAGAAGATTTACACCTTGAACAATTAGATGTAAAAACAACTTTTCTCCATGGGGATTTGGACGAAGAGATTTATATGCAGTAGCCACAGGGGTATGCGGTCAAAGGGAAAGAAAATTTGGTATGCAGGTTGAAGAAGAGCTTGTATGGCCTAAAGCAAGCTCCAAGGCAATGGTATTTGAATTTTGACAGGTTTATGACAGAACAAGGTTATAGTAGATGTCATTATGATCACTATGTTTATTTTGAAAGGCTAGAAAATGGAAGCTATATTATGTAGATGAAATGCTTGTTGCAAGGTCTAATATGCAAGATATAAATGTTCTCAAGAAGAAATTAGCTAATTCATTTGTGATGAAGGATTTGGATGCTGCAAAGAAAATCCTTGGTATTTGAATAACAAGAGACAGGAAAAATCACAAATTGATATTGTCTCGAGGTGAGTACATAGAGAAGGTGTTGGCGAGGTTTAGAATGCAGAATGCAAAACTAGTTAGTACACCTTTGGCCATCCATTTCAAATTAACTAAGGAAATGTGTCCCAAGACACAAGATGATATAGAATACATGTTCAAGGTCCCTTATTCATCAATAGTTGGTAGCTTGATATATGTGATGGTTTCCACAAGACCAGATATTACACATGCAGTGGGAGTTGTGAGCAGGTAAGGTATATGAACAATCTAGGTAAAGAATATTGGGAGGCAGTAAAGTGGATTCTCAGGTATTTGAGAGATATTGCTACTCATGCATTATATTTTGGAGGTTCAGACACTATTCTACAGGGATATGTTGATTTAGATATGGCAGGTGATAAAGATAGCAAGAGGAGCACCACATGGTATGTTTTTATTGTAGGTAGAACAACAATAATTTTGATTTTGAAACTGCAAAAGGTTGTTTCACTTTCAACAACATAAGTAGAGTATGTTGTTGCTACAGAGGCTAGTAAAGAAATGATTTGGTTACATAGGTTTATGGAGGAATTGGGAAAGAAGCAGGAGAATAGTAGGTTGTACTGTGACAGTGAGAGTGCCATTCATCTTGCAAAGAACTCAACCTTCCATTCAAATACTAATCATATACAGCTCAGGTACCAATTCATACGATCCGTCTTGGAAGATGGACATTTGAAGTTGGAAAAGATACATACTAGCTAGAATCTCGCAGACATATTAACAGAGGGAGTAACCAAGGAGAAATTGAGTTCCTACTCAGTTTCAGTTGGTCTTCAAGCATGAAGGTGAAGATAATAAATTTTCTAGGTCCAAGAAGGATCATAGTCCAACAAATACAACAACGATGGAGTTTTTGAGATCAATCTCTAAGTGGGAGATTATTGGTTATGGAGCCTGATTATCTTCCTATTTCATAGGTCTTTGTTTTCAGCCATGTTTATACCCCATGAATATTGTACACCCTGGAATATTGTACACCCCTCTACGCGGGGGGGGGGGTTGCACGGGGGCTTTCTCCCCCACGCGATTTGGGGGAAAACGAGCCCCCAAAGGAAAAATTTCCTTGTAAATGTATATTTTAATTTCATAGTAATATGGACCATTCATTATAAGGTCACAAATCTGATGGTAGAAGTTATGTTAGGGTTTTTTTCCCTAGAAGGAAACCATCTATTATGAGAGAATTGTATTACACTTGTGTATCATTCTGAATGTAGTATTCTGAGAGAGGATATTGTGAGAGAAAGAAGAGGGAGTTACATAGGATGTGTTGTAGGTTGTATCCCTTCATTTGTCGGATAATAATAAAGGAAGAACTTGGAAGTTGGCAATTTCTCTGGTGGACGTAGCCCACGCTGGGTGAACCACATATATATGTGTCTCTATTGTATTGTGTATCTTCTATGTTTTATGTCCACATTTGTTTTTATTTTATTTCTCCATGATCTTGTTTTTCTAACATGTCACATGTACCAAAAGGAATTCCCCTAGCAGTCACCTGTGTGGAATCATAGGAGAGGTTATTATGTATGCCAATTCACAATGAATGGTTGAGGGGGGTATAGTCGACAATAAATACTAGAAAATGGGCATGGGAATGTTGAACACAAATCCATGACCCAAAAACTAAGAATATGTTGTGTCACCCCAAGGACTTTCCATGCTTCAAAGATCCAAAATTGAAATATTCCCTCTAGGAGAATGAAGGAGGGGAAATCAAAACCGATCGCTTTGCTTGACCTTGTGTTTGACTCTTGTGTGATAGGATATTTCCCAACTAACGTTAATTGATACTATTGGCGTTTTACTCTCTCTAGTATTATACAATCTCATTTAATAGCCTTGGATAGTTTACTCACTTCACCCTAATCCAAGGGCCCTATATTTATACTATTGTTGGTGTGCTATAAAACAAAATATGTTTAATTAATTTTGATAAGCACGTTTATTAATTTTAATGGTTGTTTTACTCAGTAGGGTGCATGAAGATTAAAAGTCTGATGATGTGATGATTCAACTCCAAAAACATGTACAAAGAATGAGATGCAAAGATCTCTCTTTCAATGAATTCTTTTTGAGGGAAGGATAATAGATCTTTTTCTTCTTAATGCAAATAAACACCCAATAACATGAAACTTTCACTTTTCCTTTATCAAATGGAGAAAATTTGAAATGCCAAACTATCAAATTAATGTCTCTGAAATCTCAAAACAAAGACAAGATCTAAAATATGTACCAAAAACACTCCACCTATGAAATTAGAATGCAAAACTTTTGTTTTCTTTGTTCCAAATTGCATGAAAGCTCATAAGAGACTCTTGTTTTTCTCTCTCTTTCAATCAAAATGAAAGGATTCAATGACACTTGCAAAGAATTCAAAACATAGAGAAGATGAAGGAAACAAGCACACAAGGAATACAAGATTCAAGCACAAGGATGTCTTCAACTAGAAAACCCAAGCTTTCAATGCTAAAAAAAAAAATTCAAATGACTTGAAAAAAGGTTGCAGTGATCACTGTTGGAACAGATCTGAGAAAGACCTGTGAGACTATAAGGAAAGACAGAAAGCAGATCTGGGATCGATTTGAAGGATTCATTCCCTTCAAAAACAATGTTTTAGTGGTTGATCACAACTTGTCAACTAAGACAGAGCGATCAGTTGCATGTTGCACTTAGAGAGACTTACAACCACAAGCACTGGTCGCACCACTCAGTGTTATTTCTAGGTGGTCGTGTGCTGTAATGGAGAAATTACCAACCAAAATGGTTGGGGTCACCCTATGTGCACGGGACACTCACGAACACAATCATACAAGTGTGAAAACTAATAGATCTTAGACAGATCTATCATATATGAGACTGAACACTTTCAAACAGAATCGGAAAAGACTTATGGGCATAATGAAACAAAAAACGAGGCTTAAAACATGAAAGGATGTTGGGAATATGAATTCAAAAGCTAAGGAAGAAAACTAAATAAAAAGTAATGACTTCCCCAATAGAGTCACTAGTATATTGTAGGATAAATGTACCCTGTAGGAGTTACCTCCCTTAGGCTCTTCCTAGACCTAAGACAAAATAGAGATGGAAGCTAAATAATTTCCTAGATCTAAATCATACATGAAGCAATCTCTTAGATGAAATAGTAGAGTTACTTGATAGTTCGATGGTTGTCTCTGCATGCTCCTTTCTCATTTAGTCCTTTGAAGATGTCCTTCACTTTCATGAATGTAGATCTGCACACATAACAACACCAGCAAACACCTCTCACAAGATCAAATGTAACATGTATCAATCACTGATAGATATAATAATATGACATAAAGACATGAAAATATTAACTCTCTATAAAGATTAATCACCATATGCAATCAATTAGAGGGGAAAATCATGTGCATCTTCTATTAATAAATAAAAAAGCTTACAACTTACAAAAAAATAGCTTGATGAAGCTTCTCCCAATTTCCTTTCCTAAGCTTTGTAATCAATCTGACATTATAAGTTTACTCTTTTTTTTTCTCCCATTTTCCCATGAGAGGCCCTCAATATATAGGATGAAAGAGATGAGATGGTGGATAACTATTAAACACTCAAAATAAAAATCTTCCTGAGGTCTAATTACGAGAAATCTGAGCTTTGACCCCATCTCATTTTAACCATTCCTAATTTGAGAGTAACAGACTGGTCATGCCCTGCATTCCTACAGGATACGACCAATCACGATCTACAAGAGAGCAAGGTGTGACTATCAATTTTGGTCACGATCTATAAAAGGATAGCTCATGACCAGAAAAAAAAGATGGTGTATACTCAAGGGAAAAGTGACATAACTCAGTGTTTCAGACTGATAACCTCTAGAGAATATCCATCAGGTAATCTTGTGGAAAATAATTGTATAACACTCTTCTCAAATAACTGATTGCTCGTCCCTCACCCTCATCTTTCTCTTTATCTTTGGATTCACCCTCCTTTAGTCTTGAGATGTGTGCCTATCTCATCCTCCAACACTCAATATTGGTGCAACCCACTAGCATGGGCCCTACTCAGCACTCAAACAAAAATTTCTAAAGAAACTTTAGAAATTGGGTTCCAAAAGCCAATGAAAAATCAGAAGTATGATTTTTCATACTTTTCCTAAGTTAGACTTAGGCCAAAAGTAAATCAATTGTCTCGGGTCATGTTTAATGTCCCCTACATGCCTTGGACACTAGGTAAATGCATGGACAACTTCTACTACTACAAATTTAACATTCCTAAAGTAGGGGAAAAGGAACACCGAAGAAAACACAAGGTAGACATGTTGCGAAAGAAAATAAGGTGTTTTTTTTATATTATAATTTTATGGTAAAAAATTAAAGAAGAATACACATGCTTGAGAGAATAGCCAATGAATAATAGAATTGCAATGTGGAAGAGTAGCCACAATAGTGGAAAAGTTTTATCTAGACCATAAAATAGAATAGCTATTTCAAGAGAGAATAGCTAATAAAATAAATATAAGGTTGAAAAGTAAATGTTATAAAGAATTTTCCAAGTATATATAAAAAATAGAAGATTTGTACAATTTTTAAAATCGATATATGCATATATATATAGACAAAGATGTGTTATACATAATTTAAAGATAATTTTTTTGTATTAAAAATAATATTTGGTAGATTTCAAAATTGTATATTTTAGAGAATTTTTTTTATTGCATGTATAGAATTATATTTTTCGTTGTAACTATATCACATATATGCCATTAAAATACTATCATTGCATCATAAAATGAATGCTTTATAATAATGCACTCGGTAATACCTTGCACCTATATCTACTCAATGTAGTCACATCCAAAAATTGAAGCAATATTAAGTAACTAACTTATGTGTACAAAGATAGACAAAACAAGCATAATCACATGCTAAAGATTGAAACAACATTGAGTAACGTATGTGTACAAAAGCATGGGAATTTAGTGAAAACACACCTTGACACTTTATGAATACAAGGCAAAATGGTATAAACATTTGGATGTAGCTCACTGGGGGACTCTAAAATTTATTGTTAAATATCACACAATAATTGTTTTTGGAATTGGAATCTAACGCTTAGTCATGGGATTGCATTTAATGTTCGATGTCATTCTTGAGTTCAATGTTCGACGTCATTCATGCATTCAATCACGTGAAGGAATACATGGGATGAGAAGCTCTTATCATAACACTGATGTTCTAAATAACGTGACTCATTTGTTTGTTGTATGTTCGGTTGTGGCGTCATCATCATTGGAAAATGTATTAAATGATTTCATGAGAGTTGAGTTGGGGAAATGAGGTGGACAAGGACAATGATTGAATTTCTCTACAAGGTTGTTGCTTACACCTGGGAGAATTGGAGTAGAGTCATATTTCTCTGATAATGTCAATTTTCAGACAAACAAAAAAGTGTTATTGTAGTATCACAGAGATCTAGAATTGAGATGTGAATATTTTATCATTCCAAGTTCATGGTGTTTAACATATTTAGTTGTATCACATAATATAACAAAACTTACTACATGCAAAACCCTCCATATTGAATATTGAATCCTTGCAGACACTATATACAAAATATTTGATCATTTTGAATATAGAAGACCTGGAATTGTAGATTCATTGAATGTCAACTTCTAACTTTCTAGTTGGGGGTCTTAGGAGAAAAGGAATAAGTGAAGTAGGCAAATTTTTTTTATGGAGAAACAACGAGAAAGTTTGATGGAAAAAACATGTGTCCCATATCTACAACAAATGACAACTCTCCACATGTATATTTTTCATTTTTTACATCATTTAACATGTAGAAAAAGTGATAACATGACAATAAAGGTTGAGTAGTGATTATATAACATGTAAAATTAAATACCAATTATTAAATATACATGTGAAGGTTGTTGGGTAGGTGTTATATTCTCTACATGTGTGGGGGGCTGCGTAAGATTTGATGACTATGTTTGACGATCCCTCTCCCCTCCCCTCTTTGGTATTTGTGTCGTGTGCATTGGGTGCTTTCCTAGGGGGGTCCCAGTGGGGTAGGATTGCCCCCCCCCCTCCCCTCCGATTACGTATAGTGGTTTTTTCTATTTTAGCATTTTTTTCTATTTTTAGTGGTTTTCTAATTAATCCCAGATTAAGGGATCAAGGTTTTGGTAGCTGCAAAAAACCTAAAACATTTTGTATATATTGTATTGTGAATGGTGAAATCAATACAATAAAGAGTTGAGAGGTGTGTCACCAAGGAAGGATGGTTTTTTCCTGGTTAATGGTTTCTAGTGTAAATCTTTGTGTATTATTTGTATAAATCATTGATTACTTTATGTTTTTCTTAGAATCTATATGCATTGTTTTACTTCACAGGTTTAAAACTTACAAAGTCCATAAGGCATTTATGCTCTAACTTTATTAGATACTTGGATAGGCTATCAACTGTCATTGTTAGAGTAACAATTTTAATTTTTAATTTTTCATATAATTTTATTATTATATAATAATTATAATTGTGTATGTGAAAGATTTGAATATTTCACATTGGTTGATTTGTGTGGTAATCAATGTAATATATTGGTGTCTAAATTTCAAACACTCCATTTTAAGGGATCAAAAGAATAAAACCCATGAACTCTCCAAATTAGAAAAACATTACCTCTGACTTATGATAACCGACCATTAAAATTCGCCTCAAAAACCAAATTCTAGCTCCTTAGGTTAAGTGGTTTCATTGAAAATATTTATTTCTCGAGAGTACATCAGGAGTCAGCCAAAAACACTATGTTGACCTCTTGGTAATGCCAAAGTAGTTGAAAACTGCAAGCAAATCATATTCACATAGTGAAACAACAATCAACAACCAAATTTCAATGAAAAACACTCATAAAATGATATGTTTTCAATAAACTTTGGTGCACCCCTCTATAGTCCTTTGATATACAACTTTTAGCTATCGTGATTAAATCCCTTTGTATTCATGCAATTAAAATTCTACTTCCATGGTTTACCAAAAATCATAATTTCATGGAAGTACACCCAAATGTGAGGAGAATATAAGATCTACTTCCATGTATCAAAAAATTATTGAAACTTTAAGTGTGTCCTGCAATCAATGAATCTTCAATTCAAATAAATAAACAAGGAACTTTCCTATCAACTCAAATAAACTTTAACTTGATAAAAGGAGTATATTTGGATATATGGTGTCTTTATTCAAATCAACAAACAATGAGCTTTCTTATTCCTTCTTCCTTTTCAACGTTAACCTTAACTCCATCGCAACTTTCCTCACTGTCGCTTGAGAAAATTACATTGATGGTCACGTGATGTATTTTTGGAAAAATAAGATCCATTATGTGAAATTAAAATTATAAATTTGAAGTCTAGATGTGAAATGGTATAGATACTAACAAGTTTACCTATAAAAGGTTGGTTGACTTAAAAAAGCAGAAAATAGTGGATGTTAATTTGGAGGAGGTTATGGCAATGGACAGAGAGTTTGTTAATCACAATAGGAAGTACCTACAAGGCATCAAGATTTAGACTCTTATGTGCAGGCTCAATATAAACATTGCATCGACGCCCGTGGAAAACATCATGTTGTTCATGAGTGAGAGGGATGGATTCTCAGAGCTCTATCTCAACATATTCCTCAAAGATAACTGTTAGCGATATTTCTTGTAAGGGGGTTAGAATGCAAAGGAATGGGTCAAAAACCCACTTGTCCTAAGTTCGGGTGCTAATGCGCCCAAGATTAATCGAAAAGCAAGTCTGGACGGCTAGGATCGCAGCACCCAGATCAACGGCGCAGGTGTGATTCCGGNGGCCCAGATCAGCGCGCCCGGATCAACGACGATGAAGGCAATTCTGGACCCCCCCTGCCTTTCTACCTTTAAGCGGAGGGGGGGGGGTCCGGAATCAGGCCCACATCTTTCCAGCAGCTGAGATCTTAGCGCCTGGATCAACGGCGCTCGCACGATCCACATCATCCTCAGCTGCTCTGTGTTTAAGCGCTCGTGGGCCCTTCTCCCGTCATAACACCTTCCAACCACTGTTCTCCTGCCGCCATGTGTCATCCATCTACCTCTCCTCTATGGTCCGCGTGGCCTTCCTCCCTTCTCATCATCCACACACCATCTGCCACGCGTCTCCTTCCCTCCACATCAGCCTCCCACCAAAGTGTGTCCACCACATCCGCTCCCCATGTAGCCTCTCTCGTCCCCTCATCGCTTCTTGCTCCACTCCCCGTTGTTTTGACCCCATCACTCCATTCCTGTGCCCCACTATCGGCGCTGGCCTCCACGTATGTCTTTTGAGCCAGTCAGTTACTCCAGGTGGCAACGCAGGAGGTTCTCCACATCCCGAAGGTGTCGAGTTGGCCAGGTTGGCCTCAATCCCGATGAAGCAGTTATTGAAGCGGTTGGTGGTGGTTAGACATCTCCTCCGCCATAATGGGAAAGCACGGCCATGAATTTAAGGCACGTCGATTCACCGTTGGAACTGTCAAAGATTTAAGATTGCGTCTGACATAAGTTGCACGATCTTTCAGATGTTGACTGTCAGAAGCCATGCAGACGCAAAGCTTTCAATGCAGTGTCTTGATTTTGCTGTTGTTGTTGTTTTGAGTATATGAAGGCGTTTTCTCCATTTTTGTATCTATCGATGGTTGAGCTGAGCTCCCGGTGGTAAATCTTTAATGAAGCACTGATACTCTGGTTATGTATGCACTTTTGAGACTTCTTGCCTGATGAATGCCAATTTCTTTTACGTCTTTGTTACACTGTGTTAGAATCGCTCGGAATTGGAGGATCCAGTCGAGCTACAACTATTATAGGATGATGTTGGATAGGATCACTGTAGCAGTTATGATGTTTCTAGCCAGTTCTTGTGGTTTTCCTAGCGCTGAGTGACTTGGAATTGGAGGATCCAGTCAAGTCTTCCTCGGTTTCTTAAGACCCTGAACCAAGCGGATCTTGCATTCAGTGTCTTTCTTCTGCGAATAGCTGTAAGCCTGTTGCCCAAAGCTGTTTGTTCATTTTTCTCACTAAGTCTTCCACCTACTCACCCTTTTATCAACCCACTGGCTGAAGTTGGATCAAGACCTCCTTTGTCACCATAGGTACCAGACTCGGTCCCCGAGTTAGAGTGATATCTCCTCGAGTTTTCCTCCATTTGATCACCCCTTTAAAACAAATCGTGACATTAAACTGATGGGTGTTGGGCTCTGCTCCTGCAAGCAATCCAGGAGTGACTTCCGTTGCCAACATTTCTGGCGCCGCTGCCGGGGACAAAGTTGAATATTTTCCCCAGGATTGAACGACAAAGATTAACTAATTCTGAAGGTGCATCAGATATCATAACTTGAAGATTGCTACTGTGCACCTGGCGACTCCATTGTGACGACTCCGCTGAGGAGAACCTGCACTATCAACTGTGGCTTCGAGAGGCTGACATACGAGGTCTAACCCACACTTGCCTTTAGCTACACCAGAAGCTGAAGTGGAAGCAGTGCGCAGGAAGGGGAAGAGGTCTGCAAAAGAAGTTTCCGTCGCTGAAACAGGTAATACGCCGTCCCCTTCTGTGAGAACTCCATTTTCAGATTCTCAGTTTCCTAGTCGTCCTTCCTCTGAGGTTTCCCGTTTTCTAAAGTTTGGGAGTGTTCCTGCTGAGTTTTCTCCTCCTGGTCTAGTATCAGAAGGAGAGATCCTTGTCACTCCCCCCTCCCTAGAGGTCGTGCCCCCTCACAGACCTCAAGCTTTTGAAGGTTTCACCACCCCTCCTTTTGTTGTTACTACTATACAGAGAGAAGCGTCTGCACACTCAGGTCCCTTAGCTTTCTCTCTGTTTTCTCCGTTGTCTCCTCCAAGAATCTCTGTTCCAACATCTCCCGTTCATACTCCTTCTCCTCCGAGTTCTCCTCTACCTAATATCCCTATGGCTGGCGCTAATCCCCCCTCCGAACAGAATGGATGCCATAGTTGCTGCCAGATATGCTCCATTGATTCTACCCCATCCTCTGAACCCCCTCCCTGCTGGAGACTATTTGAAATATATGCCCAAGTTCAGTGGTGAGGGAGATGTAACTGTTGAAGAGCACCTAGCTTCTTTTTACAGCTATGCAGACAACTTGAATATCGAGAGTGAAGATGTCTGGATGAGAGTCTTTGTCCAGAGCCTTGATGGGGAGGTGAGGAAATGGTTCCGAGGACTGGTCCCTGGATCTATTGCTAGCATTGAAGCCTTGGATAACGTTTTCCTGAGGCAGTGGGGAGACAGAAAAGATTATATGTATTACATGACAGAGTTTGGGTCTCTGAGGAAGATGGACGGGGAGTCTGTCTCAGACTTCTCCAAAAGATTTAATAAGATGTACAACAAGATTCTTGCAGAGATTAAACCCTCAGAGGCCTCTGCTCAAATTTCCTATGCTGGCGCATTTGACCCTAATTTCTGTCTCGTGTTAAGAGAAAGAAGAGCCACCTCTTTGGCTCAGATGCAAGATGCAGCTATAGAAGTGGAATCCAACATATTGGCAGCAGCTGACAGATTGAGAAGCCAGGCCGACACAGACAGAAGAAAGGAAAAGTCAGAAGCCTCAACTTCCATCCCATCACTGTCCCACCCTCAAGTAAATGAGCTGACCCGAGTTATGAACCTCCTTAAAGAAGAGGTGGAGAGGTTGAAGGTAGAGAGGAAACAAATAAACAAGGGCCCTCAGAGCACCGAGAACAGGGCAGGTTTCAGAAGGCCAAATAATTTCTCTCCTCCAACTATGCACAGAGAGAAGGAAAGAGACAGAGATGACCAAAAAGTTCAAGCTCCCTTCCAGAACAATTTTGTGGCTGATGAAGAAGAAGGGGAAGCAGACGATCCTGAGCCAAAAATCCACAGTTTAGAAGTCACTCCCCCTTTCCCTCATCTGACCCAATCAGCATATGAAGAGTCTCTCATGGATAGTCAGCTGAACGAATTGAGTAAAGGAGACAAAGCTAGTGACGGTCGAGGTAGGTACAACTTGAGGTCCGACAAAAGAGCAGCAGCACTTGATGTTCCTGAGCCATCCAATAGAGCAGAGAAGCCTGCTAATGAGATAGCAGATGCTCACAGAGGTAAGAAGGCCCAACCCCTCTCTCCTATTGTCCATAATCATGTTCCTGAAATTAGAGAAGTTCCAAAGCTCATATCCCCTTTCAATTTCGAACATGAGATTCAAAAAATCAAGATTCCTGTGCCCCTCACCGAGCTAATCAAACATGGGGAATTCAAAAAACGCTTCTCTGAACTGCTGAAATCCGAAGCCTCATATCCTCTCACAGACTCTATAAACCTCCAAGATGAAAGGCCTGCAATTGTCCTAGGTCCCATGGTAGAAGACAGAGATGATTCATCCCCTCCCTTCTACTCCTCCCTGAACATACATGACAAGGTACTGCATAATTGCCTTATGGACTCAGGGGCCTCCCACAACCTCATGCCCAAAGCCGTCATGGAAGAATTAGGACTGGAAGTCACCCGAGCCTATCATGACCTCTATTCTTTCGACTCCAGGAGGGTCCAGTGTTTGGGAGTGATTAAGGACCTAGTAGTCTCTCTGTTTTAGCTTCCCATGAAGAGTATGGTCATGGATATTGTGGTAGCCGATGTCCCCCCTAAGTTTGGCATGCTGTTGTCAAGATCCTGGATAAAGAGACTGGGGGGAACCTTGCAAATGGACCTCACATATGCCACCATTCCGGACTTTGGAGGGAAACATAGGAGATTATACAGAGAAGCCCGACTAGCCTACATTGTCAGTGACGAGGCCAACCCTACCAATCATCCCATCTATGCCTTGGACACTGATTTAGGCTCCAGTTTACTATAGCTCACCCACACCCCTGAAGCTTCTTTGCAGATCAGAAAGCAGCCCATCCTTAATCAGGAAACCTCCCCTCCAACTTCCTCCGTTTGGAAGATGTTTTTTGATGGAGCTTCCTCCAGTATGGGTGCAGGTGCCGGAGTGATATTTATATCACCTTGTCATGAGACCATCTCTCTGTCATACAGGCTGGAATTCGAGGTCACCAATAACGTGGCAGAGTATGAAGCTCTAGTTATGGGATTAAGAGCTGCCAAAGAAATGGGAATCAAGGAGATGGTTGTGTTTGGGGATGCAAAACTGATTGTCCAGCAGGTCAAAAATGTGTATCAGACAAAGCATCCTCGGCTCAGGAATTACAGGAACGAGGTATGGGATCTGGTTGATGATTCCTTCCTGGCCTTTAACATTTCCTACATTCCAAGGGAGGAAAATGCCTCGGCCGACTGTTTAGCTTTCACAACTAGTGTGCTCGAAGTTCCCACATCGCCCACTGCCGGGTCTGACGTTGAAATAAAATACAGACCTTCTATACCAGACAATATCAAACACTGGAAGGTGTTTGAAGATGATCAAGAAATTGAGAAATTTCTCCAGTCCATTGATGACTTTTCCACAATGCACATAGATGAGAATCTTGAAGAGGAAGATGACCATCACCCTGGGGAATTTGTGAATAGAATTGCTGATCACCGGATCATTCAGCTACCGAGCAATCACATTCCAAGAGGACTGATCCCGTTAGAAAGATTGTTCGACGGGAATGATGTGGCAGTAAAGGGTAAGGTTTCAGGTGATGATGATGACACAGCTGAATGCAATATAGGCACACCTGAAGAGCCAAAGTTTTTCAAGCTGTCAAGGAGTTTGACCGAGGAGCAGAGGATCGAATATACCAAGTTGCTGAAGGAGTTTGCTGATGTTTTTGCATGGACTTACGAAGACCTCAAAACGTATGACACATCAGTCATCGAGCACAAGATCCCACTAAAAGAGGAGGCTAAGCCGTTCAAACAGAAGCTGAGACAGATAAACCCCATGCTGCTACCTGTCATGGAGAAGGAAGTGAAGAAGCTGTTGGATGCCCAGATCATTGTTCCCTTGAGATATTCTGAATGGGTAGCCAATTTGGTCCCATTGAGAAAGAAAAGTGGAGAAATCAGACTCTGTGTCGATTTCAGGAACCTGAACAGAAGTTCGAGGAAGGACAATTACCCCCTGCCCAACATGGAACACATATTACAGAGGGTCACTGGCGCATCCAGGATGTCCATGATTGATGGTTTCTCTGGATATAATCAGATATCAGTTATGCCCGAGGATAGAGAAAAAACAGCCATCATCACTCCTTGGGTCACATTCATGTATGCCAAAATGCCTTTCGGACTGATGAACGCAGGAGCAACGTTTCAGTGAGCCATGGACATAGCCTTCATCGGGGAGAAGGACCAGTTTGTGGTGATATATCTGGATGACATCACGGTCTTCTCTAAGACTGATAAAGAGCACTACTGTCACTTAAAGAGAGTTTTCCTGAAATGTCGGAGATATGGCCTATCTTTAAACCCCAAGAAATCACTGTTTTCTATGCAGGAGGGGAAGCTGCTAGGTCACATAGTGTCAGCAGAAGGAGTAAGGATTGACCCAGGCAGGGTGGAAGCGATTCAAGAACTGTCACTTCCCCGGTCCAAGAAAGAAGTTCAGGCATTTTTGGGGAAGGTCAACTTTCTGAGGAGATTCGTCTCGAACTTCGTCGAGCTGATGAAACACATTACAGCCATGCTCAGGAAGGGCCATGAAATAAAATGGACTGCTGAATCCAGGGGATCTTTTGCCCAGATAAAGAAAGCATTGACTGAGGCACCTGTGCTAATCAGTCCCGATTATTCTAAAGATTTCCTGATTTTCTCATTTGCTTCCGATGACTCAATAGAAGCAGTCCTATTGCAGAGAAACGATCAAGGGCGAGAGCAGCCCATTGCCTTCTTCAGCAAGGCATTGAGAGATGCTGAACTCAGATATGAGATCATGGAAAAACAGGCCTATGCGTTGGTGAAAGCTCTCAAAGCTTTCAGAATCTACGTTTTGCACTCAAAAATCACTGCATATGTCCCTTCAACTTCTGTGAAGGACATCCTTATACAGCCTGACATAGACGGGAGAAGGGGGAAATGGATAGCTAAGATCCTCGAATTTGACCTAGAAATTAAGCCCACCAAGTTGATGAAGGGGCAAGGTTTGGCCAAGTTGTTGGTTGAATCCAATTACAAAACTCTGGAGATTAACTGCATCAATGAGCAAGCTGAGTCATCCAGCAGTAATTCCCATATCACCATACCACTAGCAGCATGTCCCTGGTACAGGGACATCTTGTACTTTCTGCAGGAATTAAAGCCCCCTGATGGACTGGGAAAGAGTAGATCCATAGCTTTAAAGCTCAAAGCGGTCAAATACTACCTAATTGATCGAGCCTTGTATTGGAGAGACCCTCTGGGAATATTATTAAGATGTCTGGACCCGTTGCAAGAACAGAAGGTGATGTTCGATTTTCATAGCAGTCTCTGCGGAGGTCATCATTTTTGGAAAACCACGACCCACAAAATCCTCCGGGCTGGGTATTACTGGCCTACTTTGTTTACTGATGTCTGCAGAGAAGTCAGGGCTTGCATTAAATGCTAGAAATTCTCAGGTAAACAACAACTCCAATCTTTGCCATTAAAGCCCGTAGTAGTTTCGACACCCTTTCAGCAGTGGGGATTGGATTTCATCGGAGAGATTCATCCTCCCTCAAGTGATCAGCATAGATGGATCCTCACTGTGACTGATTATTTCACCAAATGGATAGAGGCGGTCCCCACCAGGAGCACTTCTCACAAAGTAATCATCAGCTTCTTGGAAGACATCATAGCCAGATTTGGATGCCCAAGCAGAATTGTCACTGACAATGCCTCCCCCTTCAGGTCTGAGCCTCTGATCAAATTTTTTGAACAATTTGGGATTTCATTGGTTCACTCTACTCCATACTATCCTCAAGGAAACGGACTGGCAGAGTCCTCCAATAAAATCCTGATCAAGCTTATCAAAAAGCTACTGGAGGACAATCAGAAGGCCTGGGACTCAAAGCTCAAATTTTCTCTCTGGGCCGATCGGGTGACAACCAAGAAGTCCCTGGGTCTCTCACCTTTCCAACTTGTTTACGGAATAGAGGTCATTTTCCCCACTCAGCTTGCCTTACATGTGGCAAATCTCCTCCAGGTCCTTGAAGGAGAACCTAATCATGTACTCAGAAGGATTCATCAGATGGTGGAGGTGTAGCATATCAGAGAACAGGTCATGGACAGAGCCTACAATCATCAACAGAAGATCAAGCAGGCTTTCGATAGGAAGAGCAAAAAGAAAGAATTCAAGCAAGGTGACCTGGTCCTTAAGTGGGACGCACCCAGGCAGGACAAGGGAAAACACAACAAATTTGACGCCCTTTGGTTGGGGCCTTTCAAGATCCTTGAAGCATGTTCAAACAACACTTACAGGTTGCAGGATCTGGAAGGCGAAGAAGTTTTTAATAGCCCAGTGAATGGGCATTTCTTGAAAAAATATTTTCTGTGAGCCACAGTTGGCTCTTTTTGTTTTGTTTTGTAAATATTGTTTCTGTTTTGTTTTTCGGACTAATAAATGACTCCATAGCCCAACAACAAAGGCACTGAATCT